>JAQGBX010008422.1:0-10545 GCA_034698745.1 Megaphyllum sjaelandicum
GGTGTTAGGTAAAAGTTAATACTATCAATGGATAGAGCACCCATGACAACCTGTCTAACGACACAAACAGAATTTTCTCATCTCTAACGGTCAAGAAAAAAATTAGGTGGTGACTGAGCTATGGTTCACCCTGTATATATCGTAAAATGGAAAGAAATTCATGAAAAGTGAGCTCTTCTTGATTCATGCTTGGTTTTATTTAAACAGGATTGATTATAAGAAAGGAAATAATTTAATCTGAATTGAAGTGCTATTCGTAAAGCTTATGTCTGAGTACCCCTTATATACGATATAACAATAAATTTTAATGGCTCACAGCGTTAACCGCAGTCAGTGGTGGGTTCAAAGAGACAGGGAACATGCTTTTTCAAGTTGCGTTTTTAATATGCGTTATGAAAAGAACATTATGACTAATAACTCATCCTCGTACGCATTTGCCCTCATAAAGGAAGAATGCCATTAAGCATATTTCAGGTTCCATGCAATCCAATTATCTTCGTTGATTATCTATCTTTTTTGGAACCATTTCAGCAGACAAAACTGCAACATTAATGTGGCGGCAATGTGCGCCGCAATCTTAAATCTGCAATGAATCTAATATATGGCGGCATCTACAATTTACAGATAACGCCAATTATGTGACGTAAATTGAAAAAAAAATATATTGTTGACCGCACTGAAGCTATTTGTCACAGTGGAGGAAACTGAGGAACTTTCGATTGCTAATAGGTTGCCAGTTGTTTTTGGAAACAATTTATGTAAACAATGAAAGTAAAAAAATTACGTAAAACAACTGGCAGCTAGGAATTAGCAACTTGAAATTCCTCTACTGGTCCTCCAGTATGTACATCAACGTTAAGAAGTCTTCAGAAGACTTCCATCTTTAACAATCTTTGTGATATCTATACATGTATACATTATACATGTAACGTAATTTTTAAGATTTAAATACTGTATACATTTCAAAGCATGCTGATTTGGCTTAAATTGTAAGACTGGTGAACCAAGTCATGTGGATAGGTATAGTCAACACACGCAATACATTACATGTGGGTTTCTGCCTCAGAAGTTTCCTTTTCTACTTTCCTGACTTTCTAGATTTTTAAACAAATATCCCTGACCATTCACAATGTCAATCATAATAACAATTTCGTAAATTTATAAAATAGGCTTGTCATTTTGTTGTTGTTGAAAATTTTATAAAATTAGCATGACCTTTTTTTAAAAATTAACAACATTAGAATGAATTTTATTGAAAATTTGACAAATCTGTATTCGGAAAATGTAGACATATTTGAAAATTTGTGCTCTGAAAAGGTTAAAGAATGTTAAAATTTGTCATCGGAATCTGTTGAAAACGTTTCAAATTTCTCCTCGTTATAATTGTTGAAAATTTTTCAAATTTATCCTTGGAACAGGTTAACAACTTTGTAAATAAGTCCTCGGAAAAGGTTGGAAATTTGTAAAATTTTGGGAAATTGGGGAAAATTTTAAATATTTGTACTGGGATTAGCACTGAGCTAACTACATGCAAACATTAATTTTGAATTGGAACAACATTAACACGTTGAATTTCGCTGACTTTTTCAAAATAAGTCATTCCTCCCTGACATTTCCAGGTCTGGAGGAACATTGAATTACACAATTCACGAAATTGAGAAGAAGAAGAAAGATCAAAAGAAGATTGTCCTTTTGGAGCAGGGTTCAGCGTAGTTTAGTGCATGCCTATGAAGGCCTGTTCCCAGTTCCTAAGGAACACGTTTGGTCGTAACAGTGAATCCGAAACAGAGGTGAGATAAAGCGCTTCTTACAAGCATTATACAGGGTGTTTCAAAAGTAATAGTCAATAATTTCAGGGGTTGTAGAGGGTACTAAATTGTACATGTTTAGTATAGGAACCTAGGAACCTAGGGGTGCCGACGTCATTTAAAAAAGTTACAAATGTTTTAATTTTGTAAATTTTTAATATGGGAGTAAACGGAGGTGAACCTTAATTGACGTTTTGTAACGTCAACGTTACAAGGACCAACGTCCCAACGTTTGTAAGGAAAGTTATGCGCAAGGGGCACCTCCGTTTACTCCCATGTGAAAAATTTCCAAAATTAAAACAATCGTAACTTTTTTAAAAGACGTCGGCACCCCTAGATTCCTTTACTAAACATGTTCAGTTCAGTACCCTCTACAACCCCTAAAATTATTGACTATTACTTTGGAAACACCCTGTAGTAGTAATACAGTTGACATAATTGAATTTGCAACAATTGTCACAGACATAGATACATTCGAGTGTGTCCACTTGCATAAGGTTTGAAGGAATATGATCGAATATCTGATGCCAATAGGTTTTAATATCAGCAAAAACCTTATCTACCGAGACTAACGTTACCTGTTTGGCCATTAGAAATCCGAAAAAAATAGTGATACAAGAGAATAGTTGAATACTTAACATTTTATACATTTACTATATAACAGGTAACATTCAGGAGCTTCTCACGCTTAAAAAGTACATAAAACGCACCGACTAATTTGAAGGCCATCACATTCAATTATTATTTTCTTATTTTTTTCAAAAGATTAAAACGTCTATTATGCAAACGTGTATCCTTGCTAAATTAACCGCTTGCTAATTTGTAGGCCAAATTTTCAGCGGGGAACAATTAAACTTAGTAAAAACTTATAAAGTCTGAAAACATAGAAAGCAAATTGTCACCCATTACACAGTTGCGCTCTAATTACCACTTTCGGCTTCACTACACAAAAGCAACAACTAACCGTGAATTTCTGCATAATTAGTTTTGCTTTTTTTTTAAAGACAATAACAGCTTATATGCACCATTATAAAGTTTGTTGTTTCATCGAAAATCAGCTTGGCTGCTTTCTCGTGACAAAAAACTATGCCCAAATAGATCGACATTAAAAAGTACAAGTTTCATTATATCAAGAATAATCTGAAAGGCTTTATGGTTAACTATTGTATGCATTTTTAATTGAAGGGCGCTTAATTGGTGACAAAATGTGTATCTATGCTTGAGTATTTTTAATGTAGACAAAAGTTACTGAGAGAATATTTAGGGTAAAACGATAAATTTCTTATTTCCCGGAAGGACGGTGAGTTTCCCCGCAACTTAATTCATCAACTTCCAATAACCGTTGAAAATTGAACATTCATTCCAAATTCAGCTTTGAGATTTTGATTGATCAAACGATTATTGTACTTAATGATTTTGAAAATGTCATGCACCGAAACATACAGTGAGGGAAAAAAGTATTTCAACACCCTAAAAATATCGAATAGCTTAATAAACAATTACATTTTTGCAATGAAATATTTACTGAAACAAATGAAAGATAATCCAGACACTTTATGAAAACTTCAGCTTGAAACTATGAACATTAAATAAATTATAAAGAAAAATAGTCAAATGAGTCAGGAAAAAAGTAATTCAACACTATACTTTCTCTCCATTGTGAATGGGGAGAAAATACAGTGAAATTCTTTAAGTCCTGATTTATGATTTTAATTCTGTGTGAAGAGATGGTCTATTACACCCACATGTGTTCTAACCTTTATGGCATCATGACTAATATAAAAATTTAATATCACCTCTTTATTCCACACACCCCTAAACTCCTGACAGTGCCACCTCCATGCGAAACTCTATGGAGTAAGTTTTTTCTGATGAAAAATGGCCGTGGTTCTTTAATACCTGTGTTATGTGGAATATTTCTGGTCATTTTCTGTGTCAAAACATTCTCTGATTCTATTGCCAAGTGTTTGGAAAACATTTATTAAACCCCTTTTTCTTAAAGAAAAATTTCCAAGTACATCTCCCCTTTCCAATGGGGAGAAAGTACAGTGTTGAATTACTTTTTTCCCGACTCATTTGACTATTTTTCTTTATAATTTATTTAATGTCCATAGTTTCAAACTGAAATTTTCGTAAAGTGTCTGTATTATCTTTCATTTTTTTTCAGTAAACATTTCATTGCAAAAATGTAATTATTTATTAAGTCATTCAACATTTTTAGGGTGTTGAAATACTTTTTTCCCTCAATGTACATGTATATTTTATTTATTTATTTTTCAGAAATAAACTTGGAAAGAATACAAAATTGCGGTGGATGATTCTTTCAAAGTTTATTTAATGCAACTTCAAACGAATGTAAACCTGAAAGTTATAAGCCTTGCTTAAAAATAAAATACTGTGTATTGTAAAGGCGCGTAAACACCAACGCAACATTGTTGCAAAACAATGTTTCATGAAAATGTGGCGCACAAAAAATGTTTTGCAACATTTTGGCGCAACATTTTTTTTGAAACATGTTTCATGGCGTGTTTCATCCAGCCACCCACCCCACTGTCGGTCGATCAAAGGGTGTTTCTGAAACAAATTTCAATGCGCAGAAGCGAAATGGGTGGCGACGTCAGTACTTTTTCGTTCTGTACGTCATCAATACTGCGAATTTCGATTTACCCCAACACACCTGCCAACACATGCTGCTTGCAGGTTGAAAAGGTTTGTATCTTTCATATGTAATATAATTATAAAAGTACTATAATAATATACAGGGTACCTTGCATAACAAAACTGTAAAACATAACTTGAAGAGATATTTTAGCCATGACTTTTTTTCCGCCATCTTGTTTCAAAGAAATGTTTCGTTGGTGTGTACACAAAACTTTCCGACACTTGTTTCAACAATAGAAGGCACGAAACCAATCTCGGAAAACTGTGTTTGAAACCTTGTTGCAAAACCCTTCGCAACAATGTTGCGTTGGTGTGTACGCGCCTTTATGGATTACTGTACATTTAATCAATAATTTCATCTCTTTTGTCCGCCACCAGGTTTTGTCAGCCATATTAATGTTATTTCTGTCTATATGCATGTAATGTACTTTGTCCGCCATTTAATCGCAAATAAAAAATTGATGCATTGTGCATATTTCTCTGAATGCTAGACCAGTGTTTCCCCTGTGGAATGGCAAAAATAGTAGAAGTGTTTCGTGGATCGGCAAAAATTGTGATACATCTGTACGTCAAAATTGACATGAATGTTATCCATGCACGATTTTTCAAAATCAGCACAGGAAAATATTCAAAATTATCTTGAAAAACTGAATGATAATTTGGAAAAAAATTCAAAATTAACATAGGAAAATTTTCAATTTTACAAAATAATAAATTTAGCATGAGAAAGTTTTGAAAATTTGTTCTCAGAAGCTGTTGAAAATTGTAAAAAATTTGTCCTGGGAAATTTTAAAAATGTTCCACATGGGCCCTGAAATAACCATGCACGTAAAAGCAATCTTGGATTGCGACAACATCAATACGTTGAATTTCCCTAACTTTTTGAAAATAAATCTTTCCCTGACTTTTCCAGTCATTCTCAAGTTCCATATATACTAACAGACTTCAAGGGGTCGGTGGATATAATCACAAATAACAAAAATCGACCAAAGATATGTGTTTAAAAAACGACGTTTCGCCGCAATATGCGACCTTCTTCAAGTTTAATCTACAATTAGTGAGAAAATTACAATGAGATCCAGTATACAGACAACAAAATAAGAATACAACCAGAAAATTATTACATATACAGCCCCTAGTGGGCAAGCTAAAACAAAAGAACGAAACCATGGGGGGTCGAGCGAGAATGAGGGTCAGAATTAACGTTAATTATAAATCAAGAATGAATTACCGTTCATAATGTGTTTTTGTAAATGAGCAATTAACTAATTCATTCTTAATTTATAATTAACGTTGTGCTTACCCTCATTCTTGTTCGACCCCCCATGGTTTTGTTCTTTTGTTTTAGCTTGCCCACTATAGGGGCTGTATATATATGGACTAATTTTCTAGTTGTATTCTTATTTTGTTCTGTGTATACTGGATCTCATTGTAATTTTCTCACTAATTGTAGATTAAACTTGAAGAAGTCCGCATATTGCGGCGAAACGTCGTTTTTTAACCCGACTGTATCTTTGGTCGTATTTTGTTATTTGTGATTCAACTTAATTCCCTCACTTTTTTGTAGTTTCACAATGCAGAAATCGAGCTGGCGCCCGAGCTTTTTCGCGGACCGGCGGTTGATTAACACTGTGATAGACATCTCATAATCGCTTTTAAATCATCTCTATATGATCAACTTTACATACAGCCTTAAATACGCAATTATTGTAGCTAAATCTTGTGCATGCATAAAGATGCCAATCTTGGACAAGTTCCTATAGCATTACTATACAGTGCATGTTTATAAAAGAAGCCCACTGATGCAAGCTTAGATTCAATTATTCACTTGAAAATGAGGAAGTAAAAAAATTTGACGCATCGAATCCACTTTGCATGGTGCTCAAGCGACAATTGCAACATGACCAACAGCATTTTGGTCTGGCGCCACTGAGGGCGCCAGCCCAAGAGCATCGGCCTTGAAGTATGTGGTTGATTGGGGAAATTGGAAAATGAAACGATTGATATCCTTAACATGGTCCATTTCAATGAACACTGGACCTTTCTGGTAAAAATTTATGGCATACAATTTAATATTTCGAAACCAAATGAGATAACAGAACAGTTAAAAGCTCTGGAGGAAAGCAGGGATCACGTGCTCGTGCAGATACTGTAATAGGGGAAAAATGAAATAGCTGACAAGAAATCAAACATGTTGCAGGAGATAATTAGCAAACAATGACATTTAAAAGATTTTAAAAGTGAGACGTACGAATGTGACAAAGGTTAGGAAGGCAAATGAGGAAGTTTGCAGAAATATAAATTACAAAGGTAAAATCTGATTGATGAAAAATTAGAGAAAATAATAATACAAGAGTGGTGCGATGATGATTAGAGATAGCTGAAAAGTATTTGGAGAAGATATACAGTGCCAGAATATAACGGTTATTTATTTAAAGATCAACAAACGCACGAAATCACGTGGTAATAATGAAGAAAAACGAGAGGAAACTCGGAAACAAATGTCGAAAACGCCTCGAAGAAGAACTGATGGCACAGGGAGTTGGGGAGTACAAGGATGTAAAAAGGAAATTGGGAAGGAAAACGTCATGGAACCCAAGTATTAACTGGATATGAAAAAAAAAATTAAGAGGTCGACAAAATAATACATGTAACACAAAACATGCATTAAAAGTTAGAAGTCTGATACTGAAGGAAGATTACATAAATGACAGAACAATACATCAGAAGGGTTCTGTAACTTATTGGGGAATAAAGAATTTGGAATGTCAGGATAACGGTACAAGGAACATAAAAGTGAACCAAAGAATCGCTGAAATGCATACTGCAAATTTAAACAAGAAATTGGAAATAGAGGCGACATGATGGACTTACCCTTAGCCATCATTACGATGCCGGTGACGATGATGATGAAAAGGGCTATCAGTTTAGCATAGGTGAAATAATCCTGGATTCTGGTGGCCCACCTCACGTTCCAACAATTCACGAACGTTAAAAAGCCTGGAAAAAACGAAATGTGTATATTTAGAACATGTATGTTTTTGTACAGAGTTCACACGAATTACTGGAATTGATTATAAGTGGCGTCACAGGCCTTTCTCCAATAATGTCAGTTATTATTTAATAACGTTTGAATCAACTAAGGATGTATACACATGCAATTATGCTATACAGTATACTGGTGAAACTAATCCTTAATTGGAAAGAATTTTCGCATGAATTTCACTCACTATGCATAAGGTTTTCAACTCTTGTCTATATATATACTGTATTTCGATATACTCATTACTCTTACTCTGTATACATTTACTACAATGTACATGGTAATACAGCTGTACAGAAATTACTTCCCGAAATGCACTTATAAAAAAAATATAAAAATATATCCGTGTTGCATATTTTCAAGAAATCATTTCGTAAATAGCATTTAAATGTCGCCAAAACCTAAAACTGTTCCAAATTAAAAATATATTTGGTATACACTATATATATATATACACTGTATATACAATGTAAACGTTTCAATCTCTAAAAATATTGCCATTTTTGATTTATTAAAACAGGGTGTACACAAAGTCACCGATTAATATACATGTTTAAGGGTGTTTCATGTATGTAAGATATTCGAAAACAATGTAGATACCCTGCATATGCTGTTATTATTATTAAATGGTCATTAAAATTATATTATTTACGTTACATGTATGCTTTTTGCATACTATTAAGTAGCGGCTTCCTTTCCTCCCATCCTCCTCGTTTAGGTTCCAATCACGGAAAGTATAATTTAATTAATTGTTATGTTGGGATCCATCATGTCCAGACTACATTTGCATAATGATCTCCCCTGCCAAATGGTACTACTGCATGTATATGTACTGACTGCAGGGTAAATAATTAAATTGAATACATGCAATAAAAAGCTACATGTAGGCTATACAATACACCAAGTTAACGAATATACACTTTTATAAACAAATTAAAAATAACTATGTATGAACAGTATATTATTTGTTTTACAGCTCACGCAGGAAAGATGTCCGAAAAGTGACAACTTTTTAAGAAAAAAAATGCGCGGGACTTAACCCACAGGTTGGTATATTAAAAGAGGCTGGAATGTGGCGGCCATTTTTAGATTGCATCTCTCCCTATATGTCTGCGAAACAATAAAAAAGCAATCAGCCGGCTTGTCATGAGATGCATATCAATGCGCTTAAGCTGTTATCCTTGGAACCGAAATTAATAATGCGGTCGTTAAAGACTGAGGACATTTCAATTAATCTCCTCTTTACATCCAAATGCTGCGAGAATGCTAATTCGGCGCACGTGCCTATAGAAACTCGACCGGAATATTAATGACCAATGCGGGACTTGTTTTAGAACTTTCACGAGAAAACCAAAGATGAAATGAAAGTGCAGAGACAAATCAAGAGACGAGGCGACCATTTTGACTGCTACAGAAGTAGGTTGGCATCCAGGAACCAACAGGTTGCCAGCACTGCAAAATTCAGTGCAAATCAAACATTGCGTGCCAATATATGCTCTTGGCATTGTTTAGTCTTTAAGAAATTTAAGCAGTATGAATGATTACGGGAGGCTTGGCAATGGAGAAGTGTTCTGGTTCCTATATGTAAATATGGAACTGCTTCGGATCGAGTAACACGACTTGATTCGATATACAGGGTAGTTACTGACAACGAAAAGTCAAATCGTCACCACCTGTTGACTGCAGATTTGCAGAAATTCGACAATAGCTAACAGAGGTTACAGGGGCCCTGATGCCTACCGCATGCAGACCAAATGCCTCATGACTAATGGTCGAGGCACATTGTCAGACATTTTGCGAACCGATTCACGATGCGGTTTGTTGTGGTTTTACTCTCGCAGTCTTAAACTACCCTGTCACATGCCAGACTGTAGTCACCGGCAAGTTACTGGAAGTCAGATACTGTATGTCTGCCGCTGCTTTATGCTTGCACAAAACTCTTCCCACCATCATATACTAGTTCCACATAATAAATCACACTTCTTTTTAGGATCTAAACCCTCTTTCTCGGCCACCATATCAAAAGCGGTTGCATCTTTTGGCCTCGAGCTACCACTTGGTTCCTGGGTGCCAGACGAGACATGACCTCGGTACGCCCAAATTTAACGAGCAATAAAACGTAACATCCAAACCGCAGGTGTTTACAAGTGTGATTTGGAGCACACAGACTGCCTCCTAATAAAAGAGGAACATCCATCTTAGTCTGACCCAGACTTGACCCTAGATCAACCTTCGAAAAAGTGTGGGGTGGGGCGGATCGTCTCGATCTCCATAAATCTGCATTAGCATTGTTGCCGGTTATCAACCTCGCTTGCGTTTATAAACACCCCACGGCAGAAGTACATGTACTGAAAAAAAAGTTTCAGGATTAACCGAAGTGGCGAACGCGTACCGTACTTCCAACATGGTCAATTAATTGTTACCAAGGACTGATATACTGTAGAACACTCTACAGTTACTTTTAGTCAAACCTTAGAATGAAATTGTTGAAGATTATAAGTGCTTGACGACTGTTTAAGGTCACTTGAGGAATCACATTTTTGAACAGAGATGAAAGTTATTAAGAAATTGTCGCCCAATTGCGAATAGCAAATTTTGAAAGACAACAATTATACATGGCGGCACGTTCTTCTAGTCTACAGCTGTGTTCATAACGAGCTTGTTTCCAGTCGGCTTGAAACTGGTGTCGCTTAGTGGTATTGCAGACGCGTACCTCTAAGCGACACGTGCAGTTTCAAGCGACTGGAAACAAGCCGAGTGTCAAAAAAGGCTGCGTTCACGTTGGACTTGTTAAACAATTTTAAAGGTGGATCTTATGCGGAATTAACGTACGAACCTTAATCACGAGACATTTTCTCCGAATCAATGGCTGCGTTCACGTTAAACTTGTTTTCCAGTCGCTTGCCACTGGAAAACCAACTACAAGGTGATCGATGCATAAGTCTGTAAAATCGGCACTATTGCAGGCAGGAGGCGCAACAAGTCTTTACAGACTTATACCTAACCTTGTAGTTGGTTTTCCAGTGGCAAGCG
>JAQGBX010008423.1:0-10544 GCA_034698745.1 Megaphyllum sjaelandicum
ACGTTAATCGCCGAATTAAAGTATCATGATGCAAGGATATTATCTATCAAAAACATATCAAACAACTTATTGATTATCTATATTTATAAAAGTCAAATCGCGTCCATTTTGTTTGTGGGTGTGTGGCAGAGGGGCGTTCGCTAAGTAAACTTTCGTCGGTCGGGTAGAGGGGGCGGGCATTTCAAATCGTCCTTTTCGATTCGCTCCTGATGACATGATACCGCACTGAGGACGTGAGGAAATCCAAGGTTCATAAATTACCGGTAGTGTCAAAACAAATCCCTCGGCCAGGGTCCGGATTTTTTCCCCGAAACTACAGTATATATATAGCGCGCCATCTACTGTCAAAACATTTCCCCCCGAGAAAAAGCTGTTTTTTTTCCCGCTCTCATTAAAAAAACGGGTGGCGGAGATAGCGGCAAAACGCGATCGCTTCATTCTATCGTCAATTACAGCCCGGGCAAAGCCGGATAGACCAGCTACTTTCCTATAATAACAGTTATAGCCTACTGTAGTTCTAGTTGAAAGCGGTTACTTTACTGGCGATTATACAGTACATGTACAGTATGTTAATTTAATAGAGGTCACTTCTAAGGGTGCGAGCACAAAGAATGCTTATTACAGGCGCTTACCACACGGCGTACATTAGCGCCACCAATCGGGATAAGAATGCGGCATGCTTTTTAAATGAGGGCGCACACAAAGAAAGTTTAGTCGAGCCAGGATGAGCTTACAGGAAGCGCTTATAAACATTCAAGAATGTTCGTAACATTCTTTTTTAGAAATCGGAAAGCAGATTTTTAAGACACAGGGTGGCACACAGACCACTATAGGTCAAAAGTGTAGCCATGCACATATACACGATTGCATGCCACCCAATGTACATATATCGTGAAAACGTGCCCTGAGCTCATCGTGAGATGCTAATGCGCATGTGCAAGATTTAACGCGGAATGTTTCACCTAGCACAACGGATGCAGTGGCGCCTCCAAGCACACTGACCCTCACGCAGATATCAGTGTTCCTTGTGCGCCCCAACGCTGGAAACAGGAAGCCGAAAACAAGCACGAAAAAAGCTGAAAGCAGCACATCGAAAGTAAGCATTCTTTGTACTCGCACCCTATGGGCTCGCATTCGTTGGTACTTACAATTTAAAAAATTAAATTACCGCCCACTAGCGCCAACTACCGGGAAAACAATTAGTAATGCATATCAAATGAGGTGTACCCGGTGATACTTCGCACTTTCTATAAGTACCAACGAACGCGAGCCCTAATGCTCGCTTATTTTAAAATACAACTTAAACATAAAACAATCCATAATAACTTAAATTTATCGAAATTGACGATGAATATGATTTACTTAAAATTACACTAACGACCTGTGGCACCGAACTATTTATAAACGACCTTGGCTGTTATTGAAGCTGAACTAGACACATACATGTACAGTAGTTGGTGCAACCGATCGTAAGAATATTCTGACAAAACAAGTCTTGTTCTCGGAGTGGGACTCGTGGCCACCCCGTATTCCGTGAAACGGTTCCGGTATGCCAATAATGCAAATAAACAAATCATTACATATCCCATAAAGCATTAATCCCCGCGGTTATTTTTGGGTTTTTTTCCGGTATTTGTGTTTCACCATTCTCCAACCCACGTGTGCCAATGCGGGACATTTTTGCGAGGGCGTGTTTTTTGATTGTGGAGGAAAATAAATTGATCGCCACGACGCCCATCTACCGTAGACACGCTCACTTCCGACATCCACGTCACATTGCGCGGCAACCGAGCGTGGAAAAATCTCGTGAAATTCAACGGGCAGCGCGCAGCACTCAATTAATTATTAATTTCATGTTACATGTTGCGCGTAGGCGCGAACGGCGCCCGCCATTGCCTACAGGTGGCGCTGCTACAGTGTATACATTAGGCTCTCTAGTATACATGCAGTGTACTTCGCGTATATTGCGAGAAAAGATTCACACTGGCTTTATTTTACAAATATGCCGCCAGGTGGACTAGCAACGCATTCTAGTCTATCTAGGTCTATCTAGGATAAACTAGGAACACAACTCGATTCTCTGAAATTTTCGATTTTATGAAACTAGGATGCAATTCACCAAATGAATTAGTAGCTACAGTAAAAACTCGATTTTATGAACTAATTGATGGGAGGGGTGTTTCACAAAATCGAAAATTTCAGAGAATCGAGTTTGACAGTCAAAACAATAGAAAACCAATTTAAAAAAAAATAGGAAACAAGTCAATTAAGTTTTCTAAGTATTTTATCACATTACATGCTCATGTATACCACTTTTGTTGAGCAGATTTGAAAAAATCATGAATCTTCTTGCGTTTGACCATCTTTATTTTTTTTTGTCAAAGCCAAATCCCTTATTTTTTTAGTTGAAATACCTGGACTACTGCTACAAGCAGGCCTCAAACAAAGTACCTTAATGTATTTAATTAATTTTCCCAAGGTTGAGGCCTGCGTCAGCCAAAAAAACGCACGGTGTGGTCGGCAAGAGCCTCGTTCATTAAACAGTTTTCATATAATAGAGGATCATAAAATCGAGTTCTTACTGTATATGCAAAACCTCTTTCCTTTCAGATTACACACGTGGTAAATTAAAAAATAAAAAAATAAATGCAAATGTTATCGTTTATTTATTCAAAAGAATGAAATAATTATATAATCCAAAACGATTAAAGACGTTTGAATTTTAACAAATAAACTGAAGTAAAGAATTCTTTCGAAACAATGAATTTGGCGAATATGTGAATTCTTTTCTTAAAAGTTATACCATTGTAGGAATACCATTCATTACATCTGACAATCGAATGAATCGAAAGAATTAAAAAGAAGCTTGAATAATTTCTATTCACATTTTAACAAATAAACCGAGAAAATAAAGAGGAAAGCAGAATAAAATTCATGGAAACACTGAGTACTGCAAATATGCGCATTGATTTCTTAAAAAATCCCTTCGCAGATGTTTGCCTAATATCATTTATCTGCAAATCGAATCGTATTAAAATACGTTTGAATTATAATTTTTAAAACATGTACAGGTACGTGTGTTTACTTTTCTAACGAATAAACTGAGCAAAATAAAGCTAAATGGGGCAAGAATTCTTGGGAACAATGAATTCTAAAAGTAAAATACAAGGATGTGCATTTAAAACTTACCATTGCCGATATTTGCCTAATAACCATTTATCTGGCAAACAAAGTTCAAATACGGTCATCAAAACTGAATATTTTCAAGCGATTAAAAATGTTTTGATTTCAAACGTTTACATTTTTTTTTTCATTTTCATCAAGTTAAAGGGCATTAGTCAATAATGTGCGAGATGTCAGCTTTTTCTCTACGGTTTTTTCTGTACAGTTTTAACCCATGTTTTTGCAATTTCCACTCCTGTTGAGATGGCGTCTGAAAAATAAGGTAATTCGGCCTTGAGGGTGTCCACCCATCTTTTAACGTGGACACAACTACTGAAATCGTAGTCGTAAGTGTCAAGTGTGGTTACAGATGCCACCATGCTGAAATCTGCAACGGTGAGATGACTTCCGCAAACGTATTTGCTATTTTTCAGAAAATCGTCCAAATATTCGAGACTCTGCTTCAAAAGATTGGCTTTTTGGGAGTCTGGAGGCTGAGCACCATGCACCTGTGGATTCTTTAAAAATATATATTTAATTAAATTCAGAAAAAAATAAAAATGAGTATAGAAATAACATTGTTTTAAAACTTCTGAACAGGACGGCATATGCTTATGTTTCGAATCAAAATAATTTAGATAAAATTTACCCAATAATCGATAATGCTCTTGTATAAAACACCGAGATCAAAGTAGAGCATTTTATCCACGAGTGCTCTTTGTTGGAGATCTTTGGGGTAAAGGGCGTCTTCTTTGCCATATTTTTGGACCAGATAAGGCATGATAGCTCGACTGAAATTGAAAATCAATCGTCGCTATGTGGTTTTTGAAATAAAAAGCTCGTTAGACAATGAGTTTTTTCCTCAAAAGTCAGTCACTCTCCATTCATATTCTGCCAAAATGGCGCCTATATAAAAATATCGCATAACGTAATGTCAGTTTGCCAATGAAAATTTATGACTAGTTGCTTCGATGTGGTTTGAGGGCACCATTTTGGTAACAAATTAATTCAAGTTGTCCTCATTATCGAAAAAAAGGAAAATTACCTTTCCCATAAAGTGAATCCATTATCGTCTAATGCTGGAACAGTGTGAATAGGATTTATCTGAAAATTTAATCGTTACTCATTTAGGTTATTTTGCATATATCATTCAACTTTTATTGACAATTGTCCTTTCTCCTCAAAAGCTTTACGAATAGATCTGAACATTATCATTTGTTATCCACATTAAAAAAAAAAATATCAGTTATCGAACGTGAAACTGTTGCGCACGATACCAAACTAACAATATAATTTATGTATCGAAAATATCAAATACATACGTAGTAACCTAACACAGGTAACACGCAGTATGCGTGTATTTCGAGTTATCGATATATATATCTATAGATTACATTATCATTTTCTAAAAGTGTAATCTTTAGTTAAAAACACATGTTTATTCGGCAACGAAATTGTATGTTAGGCACATCATTAACCGAGGTCATGTCTCATCTCAGAACAAACATGGTTTGGTTCGTATTATTTTTTGTTCTGCAATCCGCATTTCTCTACGAAGTATCAGAGCAACGTGAGTAAATTAATTTCGTTTATAAAATAAAATTGAATGGTTATCATGGCATTATCGGAACCATCCCTTGTGTCGTCCGACTGTTTTTTATCAGTATATATACATCAATTCTTGGCATTTTCCAGAAAACCCTTGCGACCAGTTTGATGTGGTCACACGTGACGAATGGGGCTCCATGTACCCCGTGGGAGGTGGCCCTTTGATCACCCCTGTTGATTATGTCTTTATCCATCATACGGACATGCAAGAGTGCAACGATACAGAGTCGTGTTCCCAGGCAGTCAGAGACATCCAGGATTACCACGTCAACCACAATGGTAAAGCACCGTTAAGTAAAAGTTACCTGGGTTCAAAGTTTGGTTACCCAAATTGCTGCCTTCAGTGCCCAATAATGGAGTATATAATAATAATAATAATAATGATAAAAATTTTATTCAACATGAATATGGGAATCTATACTGCACCTTCGTACTGCATTAAAAGCATTATAGATGGCGCTGGTATTTCGAAATGGGTAACCCATTGTGCATGCAGCTATACATGTACTGTTCCGTAATTATGAAAATGTTATAATTAAAAAAGACATCATATAATACTCACCTTTTTTTAAAAAATTATATCTACATTTCACAAATGCGTAGTTATTGGAGCTTGCTATTGGGCTATTAATCTTTTTATGCGCGTTTTTTTAAACAAAAGATGATGTTTCTGAATTTTAATGAAGCAGAAATGAAAGTGAAACTAAACATATCACTTCCGAGAAAATATTTTCGAAACAAGCTACGAGAAGTATTTTTCGAAATCTTTATTTGCATGCCTTTTCAATATTTGAACGAACCATATGGCGCTGGATTTATACATGGTGGAACAGATTAGAGAGCCACCCCATTTCCCCCCCTGTTATAGTTACGTAAATTCTGTTTGTTCGGTTAAATAGGAAGTCATGTGTGTTCTATCCAATGATGTTGTTACATATTTGACCTACGACAATTGTTTCACGGAAACCTTTTTACCGTAACATCTAGGACAAAATGTCAAATGAGGAAAAGTAAGGGCATAGTTTTTTTGTATGTATTCAACTGGTTTCGTCTTTATTGGAAATTATTTGAAGTTGCTACAATGTTTTGAAAGCAGGGGCAAACTAGCTGCGCTGCAGCACACTGGTGCATAAAGGTTGCTTCACAGCAGTCCACTATTGTGCTACAGTGCAGCTAACAATTTGTGCTTGCCTCTGTATTCAAAACATTGTAGCAACTTCAAATAATTGCCAATAAACACGAAACCAGTTGAATACATACAAATAAACCATTCTCTTCCTTTTCCTAATTTGACATTTTGACCTAGGTGTTCCGGTATAAAAGTTTGAGCACACGTTTACTTGAAACAATTGTCATAGGTCAGATATAACCACATCATTGGATAGAGCACACATGACGTCCTATTTAACTGCACAAACAGAATTTAATTTATTATAACAGAAAAGAAAAACAATAAAGTGGCTCTCTATTCTGTTCCACCCTACATATAGGCTGGGATGATATTGGATACAATTTCTTGATCGGAGGAGATGGTGCGGTTTACGTCGGACGAGGATGGGACCACATTGGTGCCCAAACATACGAATGGAACAATCGATCCGAAGGGTTCGCTTTGCTCGGAGATTACATGGACAAACTTCCCACTGACATTATGTTGTCCACTGCCCAGAATCTTGTCCAATGTGGACTTTATGAGGTACAGTATAGAGCGATTTACAACGATGCATTTGAAAATGCTGCTCTGTTTAACTCGATTCTCTTATACAATATTCAGGCCAAAATCGCGAACACTTACGGCCTTTATGGTCACCGAGATGGCAGTTGCACGGATTGTCCAGGGGATGCCCTTTACGCGGAACTGCATTCCTGGGACCACTGGTACGCCCATGGAAATATTACTCAAGAATGCGCGAACGCTTCCAAGCCGTAATTTACTTACAATCATTACAGTATAGGCTACTGTATTTTGGAATGAAACCATGATTTTAATTAAACGTGTTAATAGATAATAGTCGATGGTGTGCTTTACTTTTACGTTGATATACTTTAATATTTAATACTGGGTGAAACTTACAGCCAGGAACCAAACTTGCTTGTGTTCCGCCCTTTGCAGCATGTCTAGCTTCCTTAGGGTGACCGGAAGTCCGAGAGCCTTGATGGTCAACAGAACAGCCCTGCAGGGAGGACTATGAGGGGCGTAATAAAGTTCCATTCTGCCACTGCTGTCATTCGTTGGCCTAATTGCAGTAAAAATTCACCATTGAATTTAATCGCTATCAATTAGAATGATATTACTAATTTCGCAATTTTTCTAAGCCAGCCAAGAAACAAATGTTATTTTTATTTCTTTTTGCGTGGAAGTAAATGCACGTTTTAATAACAACGACAAAAGTTTTGCGCAAAAAATTGTTTACCCTGATATCATTTTATCACAATAAAACCTGGAAAAGTGACCACCTTTGAATGGTGACCACTTTTTAGTCTATTGTACATTTCCTTCATAAAAATTCTCTGTATAGTGACCAGTGACCACCTGTCTATTGTGTACAGTGATCAGTGTGTGTTGTCTTTTTTTTTACAGTGCTATTGTACCTATAAAACTGACCAGATAACCGATGAGTCACCTTACATCTTCCTTTAACCCTTGGTCATGATGATTCTGTACTTTTTTGGTTTTGTGGTTTTTTTACTACGTGTTTTACAGTCTACGTGTACAAGTGCAGTGTACATGTTCATTATTTTTAATGTAATTCAGGTATTCTTTGTATAGTGACCACCTGTGTGCAGTGACCAATGGCATTTTTTTCTGGTGGTCACACTAAACAGGTTTTATTGTATATTGACCATCTGTGTACAGTGACCAACATTGCATTTTTTTGGTGGTCACTCTTAACAAGTTTTACTGTACTACGTTCGTAACACGAGTGCTAATGAAAGCATTTTTCAAATTCGCTCATTAAATTTGTCCGAATTGAATGAGGCAGAACCGTACTTCGAAGCGCCTTTGCGTGGGTCTTCTTTAATGGGCCGAAACGAGTTGTGGCTAAAGATAGCGGAAAGCAGAAGCTTCGGATTTCGGAGGGTAGAAAAACGATCAATATGGCAGTCTTGACGAGCGCTAATATTATGCACGTCAGGTAGAAAGAAACACACGCACCATTTTCACTTTCCTCCATTTCCACGAATTATTTGCGACCCTTATACCCGGGATGTGCTCGATTTGCGCGGCCTCGTCTCAGTTAGGATTTTCCTATCGTGGTTAGGAATACGGAAATGGACACGATTGCGGCCGTTCGCGCCGAAGGGAAATTGAGTCTATTTAAAAACCGCGGAAAACTCCGAAGAAATTGAACGGCCTATGCCCACGGTCATCTTGTTTTGTTTCTTCTTTTTATGAAGAGGGTTGTGTATTCTAGAACACACTTCGTCCCTTGTTGTTGCGTGTTCTAGAACGTCCCGTTTCGTGGTTGCCATGGTCGCATGTTCTAGAACGTCCCATTTCCATGGTTACCATGGCTGCATGTTCTAGAACTCCCAGTTTCGTGGTTGCCATGGCTGCATGTTCTAGAACTCCCCATTTCGTGGTTGCCATGGCTGCATGTTCTAGAACTCCCCATTTCGTGGTTGCCATGGCTGCATGTTCTAGAACTCCCAGTTTCGTGGTTGCCATGGCTGCATGTTCTAGAACTCCCAGTTCCATGGTTGCCAACTTGCCATGGTTGCATGTTCTAGAACGCCCCGTTCCATGGTTGCCCTGGTTGCATGTTCTAGAACGTCCCATTTCGTGGTTGATATGGTTGCATGTTCTAGAACTCCCCGTTTCGTGGTTGCCATGGCTACACTTACGAACCATACTTAAGTTATACATGTATAATGAAAGCCGCTTAATACGATCACGTATATAGATTGCAGCGATTTTGATCGAAATAGACAATGAATGTAAAAAAAAACACGCTAAAAATTGACAGTATCAAAATAATTTGTTCTATTTTAAAAAATACGAATATTTAATCGTACATATACATGTACGCATTTACATACTTTAAATTTTTTTTTTTTTTTAAAGTTGTAATTTGTGTTTGATTTTGGCTGTCTGCTGCAACTATATTTCTAACTTACGCTGAAAATCAACGTGAGTATACAGCCGCTGATTTATTAGATGTTTAGATTGCACCTAAAATGTGCATGTTATGGAAAATATGATCGAATTAAGCGACTAGCTTTTAGACACGGTAGATTTTGATCGAATTGACGGTCTTTCTCTGTAATTGACGCCACAGGTCGCCCCTTTTTTCTTAATTCGTAGCACATTTGGCATCTTTGTCTTCGATGCTCTCTTTTATAGATATTTCTATAATAGAAGGAAGACGAGAAGAATAAGAGTGGCATCTCGTCATCTGATAGAGATATATGAAAAGAGCGTCACTTAACCCCTCTCTCTTATATTATTGTCATTGAAATGCACGAGAGAAACAGAGGAATCCCTTAAGAATTCAACACTATTATACCGAGGAAGAACAACGCTATAGGTGGCGCTGCATGTACGTGCGCCGTAGAGAGCTCTCTAGTGCGCCGCTAGGGAGCGCATTCCTCGGTTGCCGTGCGTCCATCTTCTACAACATTTGTTTTATGGTTGCATGCTCTAGAAAGTACGTCTCGTTTCACGGTTGCCATGATTCTGTTCTAGAACATCTCGTTTCACGGTTGCTATGGTTTCATATTCTAGAACGTCTCGTTTCACGGTTGCCGTGGCTTCATTTTCAAGAACGTCTGTTTCACGGTTGCCATGGTTGCATGTTCTAGAAAGTCTCGTTTAAAATTTGCCATGATTCCATATGTTCTAGAACTCCTCGTTTCATCGTTAGCATGATTCCATATTCTACACTGCTTCGTTTCACGGTTACCGTACTATCGTTGCATGTTCTAGAACATCTCGTTTCACGGTTGCCATATGGTTGCATGTTCTAGGACGTCTCGTTTCACGGTTACTATGCATGGTTGCATGTTCTAGAATCTAAAACGTCTCGTTTCACGGTTACTATGGTTGCACGTTCTAGAACATCTCGTTTCTCGGTTGCAATGGTTTCATTTTCCAGAACGTCTCAGTTTCACGGTTGCCATGGTTGCATCTTCTATAGAACGTCTCGTTTCACGGTTACTATGGTTGCATGTTCTAGAACATCTCGTTTCTCGGATGCAATGGTTTCATTTTTCCAGAACAACTCGTTTCACGGTTGCCATGGTTGCACGTTCTAGAACGTCTGGTTTCGCGCGGTTGCCATGCTTTCATGTTCTAGAACCCCTCGTGCATGCATACATGGTTACTTTTTAGAACGCGACGCTCCACTGTTGGTTACCACGGCAACGCATTCTCTGGATTCGATGTTCTACGGTTGCCACGGTTACGGGTGAAGAACGTTGTTATGAATTCAATTTCAATTCAATTCAATTCTTTACCCTGCAGTCAGTACATGCTGTAGTATACCATGTGGCAGGGGGGATCATTATACAATTTGATTGACCCCTAATTCACAATTTAATTAATTTTCCCGTATGTGGGATTTTAACGAAAAGGAATTCAACAGAAATTGACGTCACTTACACGTAATATGTAGCTCGTGTTTTTACACGAATTTTTTCTCATGAAAAAGGCTGAAGGTCGATGGCACGAGTCTGCATGTACCAGCAAGTTTTGCTTTTTTTTATTTTTATATCGCATTAAGGTTACATGTACGAAAATAACGGGATCCATTATACCCCCCACCCCCCCCCGT
>JAQGBX010008424.1:0-10544 GCA_034698745.1 Megaphyllum sjaelandicum
CCAGATCCTCCATCACCAAATTGGCGATGACAGAGGATATGGGTGAGCCCATCGCCATGCCGAAAGTTTGCTGATAAGTTTTCCCATTAAAAGAAAACCAAGTGCTGTTCAAGCACAAGCGTAGCCCGATCATGAACTCATCTTTAGGCATGTCCCCAATTTTTCCGTGACCCACGATGTTGTCCCAAAGCTTTGTAATCACTGTCTCAACCTTTTCGATAGGTACGTTCGTGTACAGTGCCGTCACGTCATACGATATGAGAACGTCACTGTCCGCGATGCTTAGACCCTTAACCAGATCGGCAAACTCCTGGCCATTTTTTATGTGAGAAGAGGTGCGACCTACCACATCAGCTAGGATCCAAGCAAAATATTTGGATAAAGCGTAAGTAGGTGCGCCAATGAACGAAACGACCGGTCTCATAGGCAAACCTGGCTTATGCGTCTTAGGCATGCCATAGAGTTTCGGAAGGACTCCTACCCTGCTGTTCAGTCGGGTAAGCGTGGATTTGTTAATCCAACCATTCATATTCCATCGCTTGGCCAATAAGTTTTCTGTGATGGTTTGAAGTCCTTGGTGAAAATAAAAAACTTAATCAACCGCAGAAGATGGTGCAGAAGGCAATAACAATGTACCACCAGAGGCAGAGGATAAATTTCGGGGAATAATTTCAAATAAAATGAATGCTGATAATTGTCACATTGGCCCGAAGCTATCGAACACTACTGTTGGGAGCATAGGCGCATTGCTCTACATCCTCGATATCGATGTTAATTGTATCGATCTACTATACGAAGTAGAGATTTTGCCGGGCCCTGCATTCACAGCCTTTCACAGAGGGTAGCGTTGGAATCAGTTCCTCGAAACACTCCACAGGAATCTCCGCTATAAGAGTAGCCCGAAGGACAGTAAAATCACATTTTAGAAGATGGTCATGGCGAAGGATGACCAAATCTGGTCGCTGGAAATTGACTTGATGTGAAATTAGTTTATTGTAGGAGCGTCCAGATGACCAACTCTGGTAGTGGACTTGATGTTACATTGGTCGCTTAAAGTAGGGTCCGGATGACCAGCTCTGGTCGCTGGTAGTGGATTCGATGTTAAATTGGTCGCTCGAAGAAGCGTCCGGATGACCAACTCTCGTCACTGGTAGTGGACTCGATGTGTAATTGGTCGCTCGAAGAAGGGTCCGGATGACCAACTCTGGTCGCTGTTAGTGAACTCGATGTGAAATTGGTCGCTAGAAGAAGCGTCCGGATGACCAACTCTGGTCGCTGGTAGTGGACTCGATGTGAAATTGGTCGCTCGAAGAAGCGTCCGGATGACCAACTCTGGTCGTCTGTAGTAGGCTCGTTGTGAAGCTGGTTGTTAGGAGGAACCGGATGACCAACTCTGGTCGCTGGTAGTAGAATCGTTATGAAATTGGTCGCTCAAAGAAGTGTCCGGATGACCGTCCGGCAGCCATGGCGATGGATGACCAACTCTGGTCGCTGATAGTGAAGTTGGTATCTCGGAGGAACCGTCGATGCGCTTGTTGAATACTTCGAACGAATGAAGTTGTTTTTCAGTTACTCTTAGACTTTAAACGAAATAAGTTGAAGTGATTTTGCGACTGTTCGGTATTAATTACAGCTTCGTGTCCTGATTTCTCGTAATTAAAGACCAGCGGTTGTGAAATTTATCTCATGTACGTGGGCTCTCTGACCTTGATCCAGCGTGATGTTTAGAGTTACGGATCTGCGAGCTCGATATTGCATTACAATATTTTACAATAAATTAATCCAAAAGAAATATCAAGAAAAGGAAACGTATTAGAAAATTATCGAACTGATTGAAAGCCTGATCTTGAACTGAAAACCCAGTGACAATCCGGTGGAGGTTCCAGGTTTCAAGGGAAACTTGAGTGAAGGAATTTCAAATTGCGTGGAAAACGTCAGGGAACTTGAAAATGTCTCTTTCAAAAGTTTCTGATATGACAAATTTAAAAATGGTTCAACGTTTTTAAAATTACATTTTTTAAAAATTCTTAACGTTTTTCGTTAATTGATCAAAGATGATTTACGTTTTCATAGTTAAAATTTTCAAATTGTTCTTATTTTTACATTATACGAAACTGTTCAATTTTGCTCGTTTTCTTTCTTCAAGTTAAAAAATCTGTTATTGTTTCATATATATTTTGCAAAAATGTCCACACTATTATCGTTTAATTTTGCCAAGTTTTGCATGTCTTTAATGTTTAATTTTTAACATTACCAATTGTTAATTTTGCAATTTGTAAACTTTTCTCTTTTTTAATTATGCGCATTTTCGCTGTAAATTGTTTTTCAAAAATAACCTGTTTTAATGTGCAATTCTTCAAAATTAAACAAAATTTCGTTAATCAATTTCAAAAAATAATTTACCACGTTTTCGAATTTACATTTTTATGCATTTTTACGATAATTTTTTTTTGACGATTTACTAGTTTTGAATGTGCAATTTTGTAAAATTGTTGAAATACTCAACGTTTAATTCTGCAAAAAAATTTTAAATTTTTATCGGGCAATTTTGCTAAAATTTCCAAATATTTGTCTAACAAATTCCAAAAAAATTAGCACGCAAAATATCCTGAACATTTTCCCCGTTTTTTATTTTCGATTTTATGAATTTTTCCAGACTTTCTTCGATTAATTTAGTAAAAAGTGTTCACGTTTTCATTGAATTAAAATAATATTTATAATTAATTTTTTTTTTCTAAATTTGTTTTAATATAGGGAAGCGAGGGGTAATGGACCAATGCCTGTTTTAGAAAATACCACTTGAACTTGGATTAATTTGATAGTGGTGTTCATTAGTGGTCTATATGGACATGTTAATCACATGACAATTAGATTCAAACAGGGGTAAGGAAGGTGTTGGTAGCATTTTTTTGCCACTTTTCTTCTAACCAAAAATGGTTCAATTTATGGTAAGTAATGATGCGTTTTAATAAGTTTGCGTAACATTTTTATATTGCCAGTACAGGGTATAGTCTAAGTTACTACATCACTTAAGGAAATTTAATTATTTCGAATAATTGGGGAGAAATAATTTTCTTGATGCATTCAATTTGGGGTAATCAGGCCTACAGCCCAATTACCTTTTTGGAAAAAGAAATGCATTTTTTCTGAAATTTTTTGTTTACTTTTTTAATATGATGTAGCTTACACTGTTTTTATCTAAAATACAAATTAAACATGAATATATTTTTACTTTTTCGCTAAAGATAAGGCGAATATATAACCGAAAAACCAAAAAATCATCTTTAAGCAAAGAAATTTTTCAAAGTTTCATTAATGCTGTATGTTTTAATTGTTTTCATGGTTTTGTAAAATAATTGAAAATAATATAGACGTTTTCAAACTGTAAAATTTGCGAAATACTCTTCTTGGATAATGAGACCAAGTGGATTGCCTAATTGCCCTCAAGCTATAGGTAATGGGGCCAAAACATAGGTTTAAAAAAACATTATTCCTCTGTAAATACACGAAAATTGTAGGGGTTTTGTGACCTTTATCAGCATGAAAATGCTCCTATTTAACACGCTAGATGCAATTATCCCTTAGGGTGGCCCCATTACCCCTCGCTCCCCTACAAAATATTAAGGTTATTATCAAATAATTGATACTTGGAATTTGCAGAGGCGTATTCTAGTCAGTGAAGTTAAGTCTAAACCCTGAAACGAATATTTAGAGTAATGATGATTGCGCAAATTAGATGCATTCGGATTTGGGAACTTATATATTTTGTGGTTCATGGCAAAAGTGTTTATTTCCATTCAGTCACACAACACGTCAAATAATTTCAGCGCGAGCGTGAAAACCGACACGAAGACTATGGTGTCTGTTGCAGAATTTTTGGAAGATTGGCCGGTGGAGACATTATCCGTTAAATCTCTGGTAGCTTTACCGGTGGTAGCTGCGAAGCAGTAGCTCAAGTCCATATTATGCAAGGGGATTTTCTCCGGACCGCATTCAGCCCTCGTGTCCACGTTGTGACTCTTTGACCAGTCTTGAAGCCATTTTAGCGAGCAGTCGCAGTTCAGGGGATTCCCTATCAATAAAAATGTAATGGCTCATAAAATTGCTTAGATCAGGCTCTTGTAAAAAAAACTCCATATGAAGAGTAGATGTGAAGTTAGACGGCTCTAGCTATGATATTTAATGACTATCGAATAATTAGTCTAAATAGGCCCTCACACAAGAGATGAATTGACTGCTTGTTAATGATAGGATAGGAGGGACGGTCATGGCCGATTTATTATAGGTACTATCTCAGCATTCGCCTGGAGGAATTGTGGGAAACCATGAAAAAACCACAATCGAGGATAGTCAACCCGGGAATCGAACCCGGGTCTACCAAATGCAAGACGAGGATGCTAACCTCTAAGCCACCTTGCTCGGTATTTGAGCAGAGAGCCTCAGGATTCCTCTAAACCTGGAAAACCTGGAGACGTCAGGGAGGGTTAAAAATCTGGAAAAGTCAAGGAAAGAAAGACTTACAGTAAAAACTCGATTTTTGACCTAATTGATGCAAGGGGTGTTACATAAAATCAAAAATTTCATAGAATCGAGTTTGACATTCAAAACAATAATAACAATTTTAAAAAAATAGGAAACAAGTCAATGAAGTTTTCTAAGTATTTATCACATTACATGTTCATGTATATCAATTTTGTTGAGCAGGTTTGAAAAAATCATGAATCTTCTTCCGTTTCACCATCTTTATTTCTTTTTTGTGAAATTCAAATCCCTTATTTTTTAGTTAAAATAGCTGAACTACTGCTTCGAGCAGGCCTCTAACAAGGTATCATAATGTATTTTATTAATTTTCTTAATGTTGAGGCCTGCGCCAGCCAAAAAACGCATGGTGTGGTCGGCATGATCCTAATTCATAAAACAGAGTTTTCATATGATAGAGGATCATAAAATCGAGTTTTTACTGTACATGTATTTTAAAAATGTCACGGAAATTCATTGCAAAAATTTTCGCAATTAATAACTTTTTCTGAATACAATTTTCTGGAAACAAATGTTTTGAATACAAATACTTGGAAAACCTGGAGAAGTCAGGGAGGGCTAAAAATCTGGAAAAGTCAAGGAAAGAAGGACTTACGTGTATTTTGAAAATGACACGGAAATTCATTGCAAAAATTTTCGCAATTAGTAACTTTTTCTGATTACAATTTTCTCGAAACAAATTTTCTGAATGCAAATACCTAGATAACCTGAAGAAGTCAGGGAGGGTTAAAAATCTAGGTTAAAGGTAAGAAGGTAAGGTAAGGTAGGTCAAGGTAAGAAGGACTTACATGTATTTTGAAAATGTCATGGAAATTCATTGCAAAAATTTTCCCAATTATTAATTTTTTTCTAAATACAATTTTCTAAAATTTCCATTTTTTTAATATGCTAATTTCGTAAAAAAATTGGAAAAATATTCTTAATACATACTGGACAAGTCGACGCTCGTTAGATCGGTCAGCGGGTCGAAAGTTCCTTCTTCCAGGGTGGTTAATTCGTTGTATCTCAGGTCGATGGATTGCAGGTTGCTCAAATTCTGGAAGGCGTTTTTGGCCACGTAACTTACGTAGTTATGGTAGAAGGACAGTGTCTTAAGCCGAGGGATTCCTTCCAGGCCTTCGATGGTGGTGATGTCGTTGAAACTGAAATCCAGCGTCTTTAAGTTGCTCAGACCGATAAACGCCCCGGAAGACACTTTCTCGATATTGTAACGATTCAGAAAGAGGTATTTTAGGACAGGGCACTTGCCGAAGGCCTTCTCTCCAATGGTTCTTAACCCGTCGCGAAATTTCCAAAACAAACTGTCGAGAGTTCCGCAAACGGGGGTCTTGAGATCCCGGGGAATTCGGGGGCTGAGGCCGTCAAAGAGAGCAAGGAGCTTCAGAGGATGGCTTCTCAGGAAATCTTCCGGGATGATTTCCAACTTGCTGTTGTAGAAAACCAGTTCGGTGAAGTTTGCCTTAACCCGGAGCTGTCTTAGGTACTGTCGGGCGCATTTCGCTTCCTCTTCGGTGTCGATGTTGCTGCATTCTACCGTGTTAGAAGACTCGTCTTGGCAGGAGCAGACGTTGACGGAAGTTCTGCAGTCATAGCCTGGCGTCGTTATTTCTTCTCCGAAACACCCTACGAGAGATTCCGATACGAGAAACCCAATGAGAAGTGAAAGTACATTTCCGAAGAAGGCCATGGCGTTTGGATGAGCAATTCTGGTCGCTGGTAATGGGCTCGATGTGAATTAGGGCCCAAGGAGGAACGGTCACTGCTATCGTCAAATGGCTCGCAGAAGTTAAAGTTGTTGTTTTCAATTGCACGGAGACTTTAAACTAAATTTCGTTAAAGTGATTTTGCGACTTCCTGTTTAAAGTTGTGACATTTTTAATCGAATGTCTGACCTCCGGAGTGTTCTTAACTAAAGTCCAGTTTTATTTTTGATGATGACTCTTCGCGTTTATATTATCAGAAAAATAGTCTGGAGTCGTCCCTTAAAGTAGCATTCTAATATTCTATTGTACTTTTAATGATTAAGGAGCCGTTCATAATTTACATGTATACATTTTTACCACTTTTTTACACCCCCCTCCCCTAGGTGGACATTGGTAGACAATTACGGTACCCCCCCCCCCTCACAGAAATTGCATGTACATTGACTGCACCCATTCTGTCTGCTATATTTACAGGGTCCCCCCCCCCATAAATTTTATTTTTAACTTTCAATGACAATTTTGAAAATTAACAGAAAAAAATGCAAAAATTAAAAAAAAATTTGCATGAAGATATTTTGAAAACTTGACAATTCTGTATTCGGAAATTGTTGAAAATATTTAAATACTTGGAAAAAAAACCAGCAAATTTTTTTAAAATTGTACTCTGTAAAAAAGTGCAGAATTTTGCAAATTTGTACTCAGATAATGGAAACTCAACAACGTACATTACTGCATTGAATTTCCCTGGCTTTTTCAAAATAAGCCTTCTCCCCCGAGCTCTCCCTAACTTTTCCAGGATTTCCAGATCTTGAGGTACCCTGATTTATTAATGTTGAACCATGAATTGGTTATTTTTATAATGCAAATCTTTTAAATTTTAGATATTAGTAAATTTAATTAGCAAAATCAAAGTGCAAAAAGAGTGCATGTGTCCATGTAGACATTTGTAATATACCCCCTTCCCTTGGGTAGACAATGGTGTACAAAACGAGACACTTTTCCCTTCCTTGGCTGTCTATGTAAATAATGAACGGACCCGTATTATGGAAATCAGTTTTAAAACCTTTGAAGCTTTTTAATCTTTTCCGAGCATAAAGTTGCGACATATTTTAAGGGCAGATTTGCTAAATGTTGAGTAGTTTTTAAACACAACTTTTCAATCTTTGCCGGAAATAAAGAAACATGCAAAAAATTTAGCATTTTTCGAGGACGTCACGATAAGAGAGAATATCACAAATTGTCGAGTCGTTTTATAATTTTATGAAATGTAATTATTCTGTCAAATAAGTTTAAAAGAAGTCAACGCTTCCGCGAACACAGAGATAAAGAGGTCGATCGGTATCAAAAGATGACCGATGGCTCGACCATCGTCCATCGACTTCCTGGTTGTTGGACAGTGACTCATTTTGTACTCATCGCAAGTCATTCGTTATTCAACCTTGCTTTTAGGATACCAATATTCCAGCCTTTTTAACGAACAGTCGCATTTTAAAGGATTTTCTGAAATCACAAATTAGGAAAATCTGTAAAATTTCTCAACAATGACATAGATAATTTTCTACTTCCTTCCCCCCCCCCCTCCCCCTCCCGCAAAAGCTAAAACTTTTACAAATCCGTGCTTGGAAAATGTAAACAATTTGGCTAATATAAACGGCATGTAATGATACCTAATGATGTAATGATCAATTTTATGATGACAAATTGGCATAATTTTTAGTTTTTCTGAGTTTTCAATTCGTCCATATTTCAAAATTTACATGCTACAATTTCACCAAGTTTCCAATATTTTTCGAGAACAAATTGGCAAAATTTCTCCCTTTTTTCCTAGTGCAAACTATACAGTTTGCAACATTTTGAGATGATAATTTTATCATTTTTTCAAAATTTTCGAACACAAACAAAATTTCCAGCGTTTTTTTGAGGAGAAATTTGGAACAAAAAAATATATTTTCCAATTTAGATTCGCGAGATTTTCTGTTTTTTTTTGTAATTGTACAATTTTTTTTTAAATTTTAAGTGATTTTCGAAGACAAATGCGCATATTTTGTGCGTAATTTATAGATTAAAAATTGACAAAACATTGTCGTTTTCATAAGGTTTTTTTTTAAGGAAAAGGTTGGGAATTTCGGCACATTGTAATGTGGAAAAATCTCCAAGATTTTCCTTGAAAAACCTTTACTAAATTTTTTAAAAAAATAAAATTTTTTTTGACATCTTCTGAGAACAGTAATGATCAACATTTTCCGACAACAAATTTCCGCAAGCTTTTATTATTTATCGGGGAAAAATAAGAAAAAAAAACAAAAAAAAAACTGTTAAAAAAATACGCCTAAAAAAATTCAGGCCATTTTTGGTAATAAATCCAAGATTTTATTTAAAGAAAATCTAGGTCTGAAAACTGTTTAAAATTTTGAAAACTTGAACTGCTAAAATTTTAACATTTTCGCAATTTAGCCCTGAGCAAACCTCGTCCACGTATACGCAATTAACGTTAATTTTAGATTTTTTTCTAAGATTAATACGTTGAATTTTTCCAACTTTTTCGAAGTAGCTCGTTTTTCCCGGACTTTTCCAGGTTAATTAGGGAAGCCTTAATAAATGCTTTTTTTCAGTATAAAATAGTCAGTGCATTTGGTGAAATATTGCTTTTTACAATATATCTTACATCTTTACATCGCATTTTGATCATTTTATTTAAAAATTAACTTTTTTTATTATGAAAAAATATATTTAATAAAGATTTGCAATTATACACCCTCATCCATACTTTATTAATTTTTTTGTTGATAATTTTATTCGATAAAAATAAATTAACAAATTAATGTATAACACGAAGCAAATGCAAGCATAAAATAATGAGACTGAAATTACTATAAAACTGCTAACCACCCTGGAAGAAGGAACCTTTGACCCGCTGACCAATGCAAATAACATCAAGTTGTCCGGTAAAGGTATTTACCGTACAAGTAGATGCCCTTGGCATTAATTGGTCCGCGCGTCGAAGGTTCCTTCTTCCAGGATTGGTTAAGATGTTTTTTCGTAGGTTGGCAAGGTGATCACTATACAAAGAATGCCTGAATTAAATAAAAATAATGAACATATACACTGAACTTATACATAAAGACTTATAATACACGTAGTTAAAAATCACAGAACCAAAAATGTACAGAATCATCAGGTATACATTTGCAATGTAAAAATTACAAAAAAAGACAACACACACTTGTCAATGTACACAATAGACAGGGGGTCACGGTCACTATACAGCAAATTTTTATAAAGGAAATGTACACTAAAAATAATAATACCCAAAAAAGTGATCAACATAAACAGATGGTCACCATTCAAAGGTGGTCACTTTTCCAGGTTGTACTGTACTACTGCCGGGCTCAAAGACTCTTTGCAGTCTTCAGCTTATAGCATCCTGTTTAATCACTTATTCCAAAACGTGAATTTTTCCAATATCCAAGTTATCACTTTTTTTCTTTGAAAATGTACAATTTTCCTTATTTTTTCTAAACACGAAATTCTCGCCATTTGAGTGAAAATTACGAATTATTTGGTTCGCATAAAATAGTGTTTATTTAATTCGCATCAAATAACTTCGAAATGAGCTAACGCTTGCTGGAGGATGGAAATGAAGACATCGATCGCTGTCATAGAACTTTTGCTCGCTTGACCAGTGGTCAGGCCATCGTCTGTCGAATTCCTCGCTGCTGGTGGACAAGGGCGAATGGTCATCTCTTTCAGGGGGGTATTCTCAGGCAGGCAAACAGCGTGTATGATGTAGTGGGAATGTTTTTAGCCAGATCTTGTAACCATTTTAAGGAACAGTTGCAGCGAAGTGGATTACCTAAAATATAGGGGTCTCAACTTGAAAATGTCTGTGGAAAAGTCAGAAATCTTGGAAATGTCTGGAAAAAGTCAAGGAACTCGGTAATGTCTGGAAAAAATTAAAGAACTCGGAAATGTCTGGGAAAAGTCAGAAAACTTGAAAATAAGCATAATGATAGACTTCAAGTGGTCGGTGAAAATCTTTCAAAAAAACAGTACACGACCAGAGATTTGTGTTATAAAACGACGTTTCACCGCAATATGCGGTTTTCTTCAAGTTTAATCTACAAAATTAATAGTTAGAAATTAATTTAATATAAAACTAATATAAGGAACAATTCCAACTGTAAAGAGAAAAATCCCTACAGGCAGAAAACAAAAGACAAGTCTGTCGGCAAGTGTGACAGAGATGCTTCACTCTTTAAATTGGGAATCATTGAGGGTGAGACGAGAAAAATTATCTATGGG
>JAQGBX010008425.1:0-10542 GCA_034698745.1 Megaphyllum sjaelandicum
AGAACATTAAAAGGATTTAACAAGTCAGTTAGCGAGGCTAGTCCCTCGACACTGTCTACGTCTCTCTCTCTCTATAAGAATACATCTAAAATTCGATCAAACTTTAGTTGTTATCGTTGAAGTCATGTTTTGTTCAATTTCTGATAATACAAACTAGTACGGCTTAAATTAAGCGAACAGATTTTGACGCCTCTCTAGATTCGTCTTAACGAGGATCGACTGTTTAAAGCTCGGTGAAGAATAAATTCTGGGCATTTTTCGAAATTAAAACACAAATCATTGACAATGTACATGTGCTTTAATGATGAAAAGAAACTAAAAACCCTACATTGGAATAACGAGTAACCTGATTGATTAATTTTAATTTTATCATCTTCTGGGTATCTTCGTTCATTAAATTTGTTCGGAAAGGTTTCAATATGTTTTATCTTAGATTTCAAGTTGTTGAACACTAAATTTCCAATATTATATGTAGTTAAAGGAATCCAATAGGGTGCGACCGTGCGAGCACTAAGAATCCTTACTTTCGACGTGCTTCTTTCCTGCTCGTTTTTCATCTTATTTTTTCCAGCTTTAGGGTCCACAATGAACGCTGATATCAGCGCGATTGTCAGTGTGCTTGGTGGAGCCCCTGCATGCGTTGTACTAGGTGAAACATTCCGCGTAAAACCTTCCACGTGCGCATTAGCATCTCACGATGAGTGCGGGACACGTTTTTACGGTACATAGAAAGCATATTATCGATGGCTACACTTTTGAACAATAGTGATCTGTGTGCCATTCTCTGTTTTGTATAAAATAAGCCGCATTCTTATCCCGCTTGGTGGCGCTAGTGTACGCAGGGTGGTAAGCGCCTGCAATAAGCATTCAGTGGGTTCTCACTCAAACACGCCTGGCGGTTTCGTATAGGTCATAACCCCGAGGTCGTAACACGATTCTTGTCGTTCGTAAGAAAGCTTACGAAATTGCGCGGCGCTTTTAACTTTAATTAATTCCACGTTAACTTTATCCGAAAGTTGCAAATTACCCCTCAATTCCATACAGCTTTTTTTCGTTGCCTCTAATTAATTAATACTATATAAAGTTGCATCTTTCGTTACTTGAAATTGATATCTTCCGTTTTATGCGCACATACGTGCATAATATATAAGCAATTAAGCCTGAAAAAACAACTAATAATTCCACTCTATATTGGCGTAATATTTGAGCATGTTTTAAACGGCTTCTGCTTTCGTGCATTCGCCGTCGTTTTCGTATTAAAATCGAAGGTGGATGGTCGTGTTATGTTCTTATTAGCTTCTCAGATCATGACTAAATTGGCTGTACTTTAGTCCCCGATGTCAAATATGATTGGCAAAAATTGAATGGTTTAGAGACATAATAATGATGCTGAACTCTGAGATTTCCATCAAATTGTACAGTGTGCGTAACTCGCATGCGAGTCTTTTGCCAAAATCGATATCCCTTCTGCTCGAACGTGCCATATCAAAACGGATTTATTGAATGACAACAGTTTGCGTTTTTCATGCATGAATATAGCGAATCGAGGGAGTTTCCGGTTGCCGTAAAAACGGAGATGTAAGGTATTGGTCAGAGTGTTTTGTAATTGGATGCACGCCATCGACAATGCGCTGGGCAGGCCAACAACGACATCTGCGTTTGACGTATATATTTCGACCTACCGTTGAAACCAATATCATTCGAAAGATGGGCAAACTAAAAAAAAAGGCATAATTGAAGTGGAACTCTCGTCGAGTTATTGGTACAATGGTGACACGATGCCGAGACAATCTTTTAGTCTTATCTTTTTACCTCCTGCATGGTGTGAGAAATGCTTTCTTAAAAATATTGATGCAGTATAAACCGTTTAATTAGATCTCGATGGTTTCAGCGATTTTGACCGAAATAAGCGAAAATAATAGGCGATGCGTGACGAAAAACACACTAAAAATTGTCCTTATCAGAATAAGTTCTGTTTTAATAGTACGTATATTTAATTTTGCATATGTATTTGTTTGATGTGGCTGGTTTGCTGCAACGGCTGAAATTTAATTTTATAAAATACGCAGAAAATTCATACAAATATACAGTCGCCGATGCATTAGATGCTTAGATGCACGCATGCGCCTTGTCCAAACGTGCCTGCGCTTGTATGAAAGCTGTTAAAACTTGTTTCGCGCGTATGTAGACACGTTGAGAATATGATCCAATTATGCGATGAAACGACCGGATTAAGCGACTGTTTTCATAAAAAGCAGCGTAGGAAAAAATCCGTTCTGAATATGCAGCCTTTGATACATTCGCACAGTCTTAATTAAATATTAAGAGAATAGCACTGTTATTGCGAAAATCCCTGAAGAAGAGAAACGTATTATCCTTTATATACACAAACGAAACGACGTTTAAGTGGAAACTTTTCATCATTTGCAAAGAAAACGTTGACATAATTACTAAATATTTTCTTGGATTTATATATTTATTTCGGATAAAATACGAGCAACTGTATATTGCTATGCGCTTGTTTTTTTCTAAATTAAAAACTTTACGAATTGCATTATTGATGTAATTGCCAATTTATTTTATATTTTGCACTTAAAATATTTGATGCATAAGCGTCAGAAAAAAAGCCGCGAATAACACGCAAGCACATCAAAGTTTATTAGCGAGTATTTTATTTTGTGATTTTTTTACTACTGTACCAAAAGTTTCAGTATTTAACTTTCTGTACCTTAATTAGTGCGATCAACGCTACAGGGCTGTACTGTACTAAAACACACTTTTGTTTCGTTATAAAAACGGAAATTACATTTTCAAATTCTGGCTGTTCAATGGCTGTATTTAATGAGCTCTTGACTAAATTTTGTCAGCATTATAAATTGAGACATTTACTACTTTTTATTGGAATGTGTTTTCGGAATTCTTCCGCTACTTTTTACGCGGGATTAGCTACTGTTATTGCATTTCGTATCTTTTATATCTGTCTGTATAAAAGGGTAGAAGATCCTAGTACATATACGGAAACATCGTAAATATATCAACGGAGCAATAAAGGAAACTTGCGAGGATCTTATTAAGCTCGTAAATCACGGCTATACGTATGAAAGTAAATTTAATTTTTCCGAAATTATTAGCGGATTTATTCTGCTACTAATGCTATGTTTATTCGCGCTTTGCTAAAATTGTACAAAGGGCATAGTTTGGAGGCGAACAAACTATGCATGGTGCATGGTGCAGGCAGTTTTAGCACTTCATTATTCGACTAATTGGCTCATAAAAACATTAGTGTAGAAATCAAGGTTTGAAGTTTTCTGCTCGAAAACAAGGAAATGGTCGTGTGTCTGCCATTTGGGAGAAGGATATGAGCCCATTAAATTTGAATCTTAAATTGTCTACGATATAAACCTAAATGAAAGTGCGCAAAACCTGTTCTGTAGCGTGTAGTGAGGTGAATTACCTAAAAATGACATCGATTGGGTCATCAGGTGATTAATCGTGGTAATTACGTTGAAATTTGTCGTTGTTCCTTTGAGCGGATTAAATTTTCATTACGGAAGTTCGATGCACTTTTTATTAATCCACGATATTTCTCTTAAAAAGGTATGACTTATAGAAGCACAATATGGAAGTAATACCAAAGTCAAGATTAATTAATACCGAAGGTGAACCATTACTAAACATGACGTACTATTGATGTTATTCATTGATTTCTGAAATTGAAAACGTATAGTTGTCTTCATGCATGCTGTTATTGATAACTATGCAGTTTTTTATAAATATAAAATATATAGTCTATAGCTGGGAAGCCTGGCTTTTCACGGGCTGTTCTTGCCGATAGCGACGAAGTACGCCTAAAAAACACCAACAATACACGGAGCACATTAGCGAAAGATTTTCTTTTTTTCGTTTTGTACGCGTTTTGCGTCATCGCGTACAAAACGAAAAACAAAGTAATCTATCATTGTATACGGATCTCCGTATAACCGCAGCCCCGGAACCAGGCATGCATAAATTTATCCATCCACATCGCTCGAAACATACACATGCAGCTCTTCTTTATAAATAGAGCATGAAAGTGGACACTTTCTTCTTAGATTTCAAATAAGTTCAAATAAACGAGTTATCTACATGTAAACGCATCCAAGTTTTAATCGTACTACCTTTATTGTTCACAATTTTCATCCACCTGGTCTTCGAAACTTAAGGAAATTGAGAACAAAATCCAACAATTTTTCTGTAATAATTATTAAAAGTAATTTTTCTTTATTTCCTGGTAGAACCTGATGGGGATGTTTTTTTTTTATAAAATATAACATATTGGGCAATTTTTGTGAGAGACGGGTGGTAGGATGTTTATAATATACAGTAGAATCCTTTTATAGCGATCTTCAAGGGACCGACAGAATTTGATCGTTATATCCGGAAATCGTTAAACCCGAATTTAAAAATTGTGACCCAATAAGTATTTAATTCTATAAATACATTCAGTACATGTATATGCATGACATTTTAATAATGTAATGTACATTTGAACGTTCAAATGTATTTGTACATAAAAATGTTAACAAACAGTTTAATTTGGTGAAAAATGGTCCGTAATTACCGTAAAGTCGGTAAAGAACACGTTTTCAGAGATTCCAGAGCGTGTGAAACTTCTTCACATCCCCCTTCATCGTTATAGCCGATCCCATTTAGCATTGAACATATACCAAAACCCCCATCGCTAAATGCAGATTATCGTTATAACCAGCATCGTAATATCCGACCTATCATTCTATACCCGCATCGTTATAAGTGGATTCTACTGTAGTTTCAATGTTGTCTACATCAACGCGTGCGCGATGGTTTTTGACAAATTTGGGATTTCTCGAAAATGAAATTGGTTTTTCTCACAACCAAGGGTGGGAGCACGGTGAAGCTTATTTCAGTCGCTCAAAAACTAGTGTCGCCTAGTGGTAAGAGTCTGCAATACCACTACGCGACACTGTTTATAAATAGGTTGCCTTAGTAGCGACATGAACAACCGTCACCGCGGGCTTCCACCCTAAGTCTGGAATCCAGGTAACTTCCGGTGCACTTTTCAAGTCTCAAACTACATGTAGCTCAAAGGGCTTGCGTTTGCTCCATCAAATGATACGAGTGTATACACCGATCTTGAAAAAAATAGTACGATGTACGCTTCGCGCTCGAAAAAGTACGAAATTACTTGTTTGCTAAGTGCCTGCAGGATTTCCCAAAATGAACAATTTTCTATACAGTGTGTATTTTATTTTTTTTATTTAAAAAAACAACAACTTTGTTTTCCTCCTTTGAAAGAAGGAATATTTGAGACAAAACTTTTGTTAGGATTTTTTTCCGCTCGACAGAGCGTAAACCGAGGAAATGTTTGGCTTACGAATTTATCTGTCCATCTTTTGCATTCTTGATAACATTTTAAAAGATGGACACCTGCTTATCCTGCACGTTGGTCATTTTTGCATAACAGCAAATACACTGTAAGCGTTTCCACAAATTCACCACCGATCGTCAGCAACTTTTTTTTCTTGACAAAAGTATAACAGATATGCTTGAAATAGCGTCTGTTAAGTTGTGAAAAGTTCTGAAGGCATCATTTTCATAATTTCGGAACTCAGACAGAAGCTTTACGAATCGTACCTTGGCAGTCGTGAAGTCACGTGTGCAAAAGAAACGCGTTAATTGGTCGTAAAACACCGACCCACATCGAAATAAAAATACCATGTGATACATTTAAAATACATTTTTGTTAAGGCAAACTAGATTTACAATGTATTTACAGTAATGTTTTTTTATACATTAAATTTACATTTCTTTATATGTTTTGTAAAATATATTTTAATGAACATATCTTTTATATGGTATTGAAAATGCATTTTAAAATATATTTTGAAATAACTTGAATTGTTCCAATCTATACATATTTTGAATAACTTTTAAAATGTATTTTAAAGCTAAAATACATTTGTTTTTTTTAAAAATTTATTTAAAAACATTTATTATTACAATAAATTTCTAAAGATATATTTCTAAAGCTTTTTTTTCGATGTGGTGATAACCTTGAGTGGTTTGTTTTAAAAATTATTAACATGTCGTTTTCGCACATGTGCCTTTTGTGCCAATCGTAAGCTTCCCTCTGAGCACCCCTAATACATTCCGCAGTTAAACAATTAACAAAGAAATTAAACGTGACTGCATGAGCACGACCATTTTTTCCCCCCATACAAGTGATTAATTAGAATATAGCGTATCGAGTTAAACTCAATTTAAGGAATGCAGCTTCAAAGTCGAAACGAGTAAACAAAGGATGATCTGATGCATAAAGAGTTGTCTTTCTCACAATTGGGGCAGTGACCTGTGGCCAGTCCCAAAGCGAGACGCTGAAGTGGAAAGGGTTGGGCGAATTGTTCATCAACCTGTAGTTCTCGAAGGCGTTCCATACGCGTCACATTTATGTGCAACTTCGCACTTGTACCAAACTAGCGAAGCTATTTACTTATCCCAACTATGGGACAAGGATTATTATTGTGCTTCTCTGTTCTGTTCATTTGCCGGAAGTACAACTTTGCGGCAGATGTGCCATGCGCATGTGCAAAAATGTGTAAGATGTATGGGGCAATGTACAGATTTGGCAAGAATATTCCTGCCATAATGATTTGTGGGGAGAAAACATTAAAATATATCGCGTATAATTTACTGTTCTTGAACTTCAGAATTGATTACGAGTTCAGCGATTCTGTGGCACGAGTTAAATGCCTCATCTTCGAACCACTTTAATGTCTGTAGCTTTACACGAATGGTAGGATCGACTCCAAAATGGTTTTCGCCCTTAAATAAACACCTGAGAAATGTATAACTCAATCTAGGAGTGTGTTACGAAGAAATCCACCCTAGCATTTATAGGTTTTCACCGACTAACTTGCACGTCAAGAAAAAAAAATACCCCGCTGACTTTCTACTTTTGGAGAAAGAAATATATTACGAAGACAACCTTTTGCTGCCTTCATTTGAATTCCAAAACGAAAATTTCCAGTGCATTTTGGAGCTATTTTTCTACCACCCAGAGGAATCCTCTCTACAAATTATGGCGTCATTAAATGAGATTTCACAATGTGATTTATAACAAACTTGAAATGGCGAGTCAAATGAACCCGAAAAATAATTAAAGATTATTATTAGGAGTGGGTCTCTGACACAGCCAGGATTTCAAATTAATGAAAGTCTCCAGAGGCTTTGAAATGAAGCGATAGGAGGAATAAGAGGACGATAATTAAAACCAGCGTGCCAATTAGTATTACGCATGAAAACGCCTTGCAATCAAGATTTTTCATGCAAATGATAAGGGGAAAAGCGGATATTACATCAGGTATTGAAAATACACATCCTGAAAATGTACATGTATGCTTTTACGTCTTTGGGTAGTATACCTCCGGAGCTGCTTTAAATACTGCAATGATCTCACGTTCTTTAGCTCTCCCTTCCTATGTAAAAAACAAGACAATACCAATAATCTACGAAGTCATCCTAAACAGCTACTTTGGTCCACTGCAAGGAAGAACTGTCGACATTTCTTTTTTGTTCTTCGAGTCGGTAGGATTTGGAACAAACTGCCCGCAAGGTTTGCTATGGCAACAACGCTGTCCGAGTTTAACCATCAGTTGAGGTCACTTAATATTGCTGATTACACTGAACTGAGTTTTTAATGTTTTCATGTGTAATCTTTTTAATAACTGCTTAACTCTTGTAATTGTTCACTTTATGTAAATGTGTTTTAACTGTACCTCTCCAGGATAGCTGTAAGTGGTACCAATTAGGTACCCATTCTATTCCTTTTCCTGACTTGGATTAAAATTATTATTATTATTATTATTATTATTATTATTATGGACTTATTTGACTAATTTTAACGACAGGAGCTACGGCGCTCTCGTTAACGGAAGTCTTGGTCGGGGGCCGATCATAAATACTACCAAAATGTGCGACATTGCGTACGTCCGAGGCTAAATTTAAAAAAAAATTCTACAAAATTTAGAAAAAACGAATATAAAATTAGAAATTCATATAAGCGTGAAATTCTTTTGCAGATTTAGCCATAATTTGGCTTAGATTTAGCACACAAAAAATGTTAGAATAGAAAATTTTTAGTTTTCTACATTTCTTATGCAGAAAATTTAAATTTTTTATTTATGTTTTATTAAATAATGTAAATAATTTAGAATTAAAGCGTGAATCAAGTTTCGTAATATCGTAATAAAATGAAGAATTCGTGGTTCGAAACAAAATTTGAAGAATCCAAAATGTTTTAATTCTACATTCCATGAATCCAAAATTTTCTAAAATAAAATTGTCATGAATTTAAACGAGATAACGTGAAAAACTTTGCAAATTTGTCCTCGGAAAACGGGCTAAATTTTGCAAATTTGTCATTTGGAAAACATGCAAAATATATTTAACTTTGTCATCGGAAAACGTGAAAAATTTGGCAAATTTGTCCTCTGAAAACAGGCTAAATTTTGCAAATTTTTCCCTGGGAAAATCGTGGAAAATTTAAATAAAAAAGGGCTAAATTTTGCGAATTTTACATTTGGAAAACGTGGAAAATATGGCAAGTTTGCCATCAAAAACCGTGAAAAATGTTGTAAATTTGTCCTCGGAAAACGGGTTAAATTTTGCAAATTTGTCCTCGGAAAACCGTGAAAAACTGTGCAAATTTGTCCGCGGTTAACGTAGAAAATTTTGCAAATTTGTCCGCAGTAAACGTGGAGAATTTTGCAAATTTTTACTCGGAACACCTGGAAAATTTGGCAATTTTTTACTCGGTACAAAACTTCGTAACTTTGACACAAAGACAGCTGTAACCAATCATAAGAAAATTTATTAAAAAGCATAAACATTTACAGGATGATCATCAATACCAAAAACAAAATATGCAGCATAAAATCATAGAAACAGAGGAAATTATCGAAATGAGAAAATAATAGATAATGCTGTTATTGGTGAATCAACCAAAATTTTAACTATAGAAAACGTATCAGAATGGCTGACATCTGAATGTGAAATTTCTCATCTGGGTGCATAAATACATATTTCTAATTGTGAATACAGTAATAAAAACGATTTGATTACTGGACTTGTGTGAGGTATTTTTATTTATGGAACAATTTTAAAAAAAATTCTAAACTTTATTCGGCATCTTAAGGATGGGGGGAAAGGGGGGGAATCATTGGTTGACCGGACACAGTGCGGAAAGGGGGTAGGGGAGGTCCATTTTTGGGATAATTTTTCAGACGCCTTTTTTGAATGGCCTCTAAGAACATGGATAACCGAGCACCGAGCAAGGTGGCTTAGAGGTTAGCATCCTCATCTTGCATTCGGTAGACCTGGGTTCGATTCCCGGGTCGGCTATCTTCGATTGTGGTTTTCGTGGTTTCCCACAATTCCTCCGCGCGAATGCTGAGATAGTTCCTGTATTCCTAAATCGGCCATGACCGTCTTCCTATCCTAATCCCACCCCACCTGTTGGGGGGTTGTGTTCTTTTAGGGGGTCGTCCTAGTCCACTTGTCGAGGTCCCTGCAGGCTCTAATCACCCTTTTTTCTTCACCTACATGCATATAAATGCCCCATAGTGGCAATTCAAAAGAAATGCTTTACTAGAATTTTTTTTTAAAAAAAAATTGTAACCCGCAAAGGAAAATTTATGCTCGGAACAAGTGAGAAATTTTGCAATTTTGTCCTCGGAAAATGTAAAAATTTGTACTCGCAAAAACCAAGAGAATTTTGAAATTTTGTATTCTGAAAACGATAAATTTTGTAAATTCGTAGCCTACTCGAAAAACATGGACAATTTTGTAAATTTGTACTCGGAAAACGTGGACAATTTTGTTAATTTGTACTTGGAAAACGGGGACAATTTTGTAAATTTATACTAGAAATCGTAAAAGAATGTTGCAAATTTGTACTCAGAAAAGGTGGAAAATTTTGCAAATTTGTACTCAGAAAAGGTGAAATTTGTGCAAATTTCACTCAGAAAAGGTAAAAATTGTTGCAAATTTAACTCAGAAATCGTGAAAAATTGTGTAAATTTGTACATGGAAAAAGTGGTAAATTTTTTAAATGTTTACTCCAAAAATGTGGAAAATATTTGCACATTTCTACTCAGAAAATGGGCCTTAAGTAAACTTTTTAGAAGTATTACTTTTGGATCGCCGTGACTGCGTTGAATTTCTCTGACTTTTTCAAAATAAACCATTTTTCCCTTGGTCATTCTAAACTTCCCTGACTTTTCCAGGTTTTCCAGGTCTAGGGGAACTTTGTGTTATTTTTCAGTAAAACATTTCTCTTGAATTGCCACTATGAGGCATTTATATACATGTAGGTGAAGAAAAAAGGGTGATTAGAGTCTGCAGGGACCTCGAGAAGTGGACTAGGACGACCCATCAAGGTACGACGTCCATAATAATAATAATAATAATATAACAAATACAGCAAAGCTGCAATAGCTTGTTGCCATCAAAGAATTAAGAGAATTT
>JAQGBX010008426.1:0-10542 GCA_034698745.1 Megaphyllum sjaelandicum
CTAAAAGTGCACTTGCTGAACTGCAACCCCAAAATCCACCTGCCAACTGGTTTTGGCTGGCACTTTTCCCTGCTGTCTGCACTTCCGGTCAGCCAATGAGAGGACTGGATTGTCTGACCTAGATGCACTGCACTAAGTTGCTGCCCCAACTGCAGGCGTGCTCGCCACTATTTGAATACCCTAATTTAGTGCAATTAGTGCAATTGCTCGCATATCTGACAACGTACCTAGGCCCTGGCTTTTAGCTGATATGTGAATCCTTGCATAGCATCTATGCAAGGCAGGAATGCTACCACCAAGTCGTCAGGGGGTGGTCAATTGAATGCATTCAAGTCATGTCCTGCTATACAGACTAAGTATACAATCGGGTAAAAGGAAGCACAACCAGATCAGGGCACCTTTGTTAAATGTTGTTCACCAACTATTAAATACATGTACGATGTAGCAATACAAACCATGCACTGCTTGTGTGTAATCTTAACATACACAGGGTGGCAAACGATTTCTAAGATTCAATATTACGGACTTTTTATTTCAAATTTTAGAACTTATGACTTTTTAGATTAAATGTAGAGACCTTTAAGATCTTTTTAAAGGAAGACATTTTAAAGCAGAATTTGATTGTTGATTCACATTTATGATAACTCTAAAACACAACAGGATTCCCTGGAAAAATTTTTTCCTGGAAATATTTATGAAAACTGACTAACGAGAGTTTTAAAAACTAACATCATACATTTTTTAAAAATTAAAAAATGTGAAATTTTTTTTAAAAGTGGCAATTTTGTATTAAAAAAAAAAAATTTAAAAATAATGAAAATTTACGCTCGGAAAGTGTGAAAATTTGCAAACTTCTCTTTTGAAAAAGTGAAAAAGTTTGCAATTTTGTGCACGGAAAGTGGGGACATTTTTTCAAATTTATACACTGAAAACATAGCAAAATTTGCAAATTTGTACACAGAAAACATTGGAAATGTTAAAAATTTGTACTCGGAGAACCCAGAAAATTTTGCAAAATTGTATATGAAAGATGTGGAAAATTTTTCACATTTGTACTCGGAAAACGTAAACAATTTTGCAAATTTGTTTTTGGAAAACGTGGACAAGTATTCAAATTTGTACTCGGAAAACGTGGAAAATTTTTCAAATTTGGACTCGGAAAACGTGAAAATTTTTCTAAATTTGTACTCTGAAAACCTAGAGAATTTTGCATATTAGAACATGAAAAATGTGGAAAATGTTTCACATTTGTAATTGGAACCTTGTACAAGTCAAGAGCAACATTATTTGTGAGTATTTTTTAACACAGCAACTTCTTCATTCAATGTATTCAATTTGCTCTTCATCTCATGAAAAAGTTTTTTCTTCTTTTCATCAAACTCTTGAATATCATCCTGGGCCTTTCGTTTTTCCAAGATCAATTCTTCCTCAACAGTTTTTTCCATAACCTTTTCCTGCTTGGCAATCTTCATACATTCGCTTGCAGAGCATAGATCAGTCTTCTGGGGTAGCTAACTTTTAAAACAAGATTTCACTGCATTCTTTCGGGCATACTCACAAATCAACCTTTGTGATACAAAGCTTTCGAAAAGATTATCAGCAATAGGCACTGCTAATTTATTAAAAAACCAGGTTCATCATCAGCTTGTCCAGCAAAGAAGATTAATGACATTTTTATAATATCCACCATCTTCACACTGAATTGGTTAAAAAGCTCCTTTATACCAAGCATCTAGGCTATATGGCAGTCTCTTCGAAAGTCTTTCATGCGGTCATTTATACAATGCTCCATTCTTAATTTAAACTTCGCCTGGTATTCTTATTTTAAGGACATCAACATCCATTGGTTTAATACGACGGATGTGTACATAGTGATCCAAAAGCACATCAACACGAGGTATTTTAGTACCTTGGCATTAAGCACCATTTGAGCTAGATGCAGTGCTGCCAAACAACATTAAGGTAAAGGAAGTGTTGTCAAAGAACACGTATAATAATTTGCAACAAATCTTCAAGTGCTTGGAGGGTATTTAGGACTTTTATGGGACTTATGACTAGTAAGACTTGTTTGCCACCCTGATACAATTCAAAGTTCATTTCATTTATTTAATGGGAAAATCATTACTAGTAAACATTTCATTTCAATTGAGCTTTCCTGCCTTGCATAGATGCTATGCAAGATGCACACATCCGCCAAAAACCAGGTACGTTGTCAGACATGCGAGCAATAATAAAAGTAACAAGGACTATTATTGCACTAATTATGCAATGCTGACCAACTTTCTAATTCGCAGATTTGCTCTATCTCCTACGGTAAAGCGTTTAAAATCGCATGTGCCATGAAACTAACGTACAATTCACTGAAGTAAGCATGCACAATTTACCTAGCACCTGAGGTGGTAAATATATTTGAGAGGCCCAAACATATGCCCCACCCTTATTTTAAACTGAGCAAAGTGGCTTAGGGGTTAGCATCCTCGCCTTGCATCCGGGTCGGCTATCCTTGATTGTGGTTTTTCATGGTTTCCCACAATTCCTCCAGACGAATGCTAAGATAGTTCCTATATTAAATCGGCTATGACCATCTTGGCCCAACCCCACCCTCCTTGTTAAAATCCCAAATACGGAATAATAAATTAAATGGAGAATTTGGGGTCAATCAAATTGTATAATGATCCCTCCTGCCACATGGTATTATGTACTGACTGCAGGGTAAAGAATTGAAATAGAAACCAAATTTAACTATAATTTGATGAATTTACCTGACTGGATCAAAATAGGGCACTTTCCTGAATTTTCCAGGTATGGGACAAACATGCTGTTGAAAGTGGTAATGGTTACTAATGGTGATAATGGAAAAAAAATCACGCTAAATACTGTATATTAAGTCAACTTTAAGAAGGAAATGGACATATAATTATGATTTGTATAACAGCCTCAAGGTACCTCAGGTTAACTGAAGCCTGCAACAGTATATGCGCAACAGGAAATGTTAACAGCCAGAAAAATGCATGGTACCTGACAATATTGATATTCAAAGCGTACTAAACAATGGTAAAGAAGTTTATGCAATACTTTTACACATCCCTAGCCATCGATACAGTCCCTCATCAACGAATATCCCTAAAACTTAAATCATTAAGAATTAATAACACTTATTGTTATTATCATCTTCCGTTTCAGTTCCAGTATATTACAAGCATATACAAGGTAAGACCGGAAAGTTCGGTAAATGGTCCAAGTGTGGAAATTTGACGCAAACGATAAACATGTGCCTGCATGCAAATTGAGCGTTGATATGTCAGCTAAAAGTATGTGTGACTGGTGCAGACTATTCGTGAAGTTTCCGGGTCATTTAGCAGTACTCAGTAGACCATGTCAAGTCGTGTCGTCACAGGTACAAAATGGAGCAGAGGGTCAACATGAAATTTTGCTTAAAATTGGACAGATCCGCAATTGAAACCCACAAATATGTTGAAAGAAGTGTACGGGGATGGAGTTGTGACGGTTTACGACCGATTGTCATTTGTTTCTTTGAATGATGGAAGGTGAACTTGGCATTTCCCGTGAAGTTATCCGAACCATTCTGACCACGAATTTGGGTAAGCAGAAGACCTGGGCGAGGTTTGTCCGGCATCAGCTAACCGACGATCAAAAGCAATTGCTGCATAGGTGAAGCAATTCTTGGCCCAAAAACAGGTTACAGAACTTTATCACCCTCCGTATTCCCCTGACCTGTCACCTTCAAACTTCTTCCTGTTTCCACGTTTGAAAACGGCACTGAAAGGACACAGATTTTCCGACATTCTGGACATTCAAACTGCTGTGACGAGGCAGCTATAAAGGGTACCAAAAGAGAACGTCTGTAAAGCGTTCTAAAATTTATACACACCATGTCAGAAGTGTATTGTGGCTCAGGAGGCCTACTTTGAAGGACAGTAAAGCATCTTTTTCTAAAATCACAAAATATGTTGATTTTTCAGACTTTTCACCAAATTTTCTGGTCTTACCTTGTATTAGACCCTTATGTAACCTTTCTCAATTGAAAGGGATGGCCATGGAATTCACCGGTGTTGGTCTTAACAGGGTAGTTCATCAATAGTTTCCACATCCCTTCCTATTTACAAGGCTTTGGGATAAAAGCACACAATAATGAAATACACCACTCTACGTAGCTCGCGGACAACTGGGAAAAGGAATGCAATGATGGCCGATTTAATATAGATACTTTTTTAGCATTTGCCTACGGATTTAGCCACCTTGCTCGGTTATTATTTACTAAATTCTAACAGGAAGAATGCCAATGGTTGTACTTAATGTAGCTGAACCAACCTCATCAAATGCTTCAATTTGATTTGAATCATTAATAGCCAGAAAGTGTCCTTGAGCATCTGGTATGATTTTATTAGTTCGTCATCTGGGTAAAATGAATGGTAGTCGAGTTTAAAAAATAAAAATCAAAGCTTATACCAACGCATGTATATATTCCATAAATGGATTACTAGCTCTCTTGCATCTATTTTGGGCAGGGTTCAATTGGCTGTTGCCGATAATGTCTAGTATCTAGGAGTTAATATTTCTCATAACCTTTCTTAGAATTATAATTTACGTAAATAGCAAAACACGTGTTCGGTATTGTCCGCAACTAGCGAAGAAAATAGGCTTATATGCACGCCGCATTTTCCTCGCGATATATCGACGGCAATGGACCAAATGTCCGCTTCAGCAAATAAAATTGGCTTTTTACCAAAGTTTATCTGCACACTTGTGAAGAAATCCATCCGATATTTCGCATATTTAAATAAAATTAAAAATTTGTACGAAAATTCACGAGGTTTTCAATTTACTGTAATGGACGAGTAGGGCAGAGCCAAATTTTACAGTACACTTTTTACGCACCCTACGAAAAAAGAAAATCATTTTGAGTACCCCTATTGTTACAGAAAATGTCATTAACTAGGACTATATCATTATGGAGAATAATTTGATAAGTGGGGCGACTTCATCCAGTCTGCACAAAACTCCTGATCACACAGCCACTATATTCCGCACCAATAGTGCAGATGGGGCATGGGCGAAGCTTTAGGTTTTCCATGAGGGAGGGGGGGTTCAAATGTCAATCTAGGTACGAACTTAAGGGCAGTGGCCCTCCAAACCCGTGGCAGTAGCGGCCCTGGGGTTCCCAATGCCCCCAGGCAAGATTTTCAAATTTGTATTCACAAAACATTGTAAATTTTTAAAATTTGTACGCACATCAAGGTTGATAATTTTGCCAATTTGTCCTCGAAAACGTATGAATTTTATAAATCTATACTCAAAAACAGTTAAAAATTTTGCAAATTTGTGCTCGGACACTGTTGGAAATTTTGCAAATTTGTGCTCGGACACTGTTGGAAATTTTGCAAATGTTCACAAATCCACAGTAAGCAGATTGCAACAGAAATTCAAAAGCAGAGGCAATGTGAACATTATTCACAATGGTGGTAGACAGTAAAACCACAGAGATGATTGTATAATTGTCAGACAAATGAAAAGTAATCCATTTATATATTTTAAATGCAATTGAAAAAGGAATTGTACATTTTGGTATCAGATCGAACCATTAGAAGGCCGGCGGCCAAAAGCCATGTGAAGAAAAGGTTTGAATTTGCAAAAATACACAGTGACTAAAGTGTGGCCAAGTGGAAAACAGTGTTGTGTAGTGACGAATCCAAGTTTAACATCATTGGAAGTGATGAAATTTGTCATTTGTGCTGACCACAAGGAAAACGCTTAAATCCACATTATTGCCAGAAGACTGGCAAGCATGGGGAAGGCAGTGTAATGGTCTGGGGATGTTTTTTCCGGACAAGGCATAGGCCCTCTTCATCGCATTACTGGAATCATGAATCGTCACATGTACAGGAACATTCTTCAAGACGTCATGTTGCCTTTGCCAGATTGGAATATGACATTAAAATGGTTCTTCCAGCATGACAACGATCCAAAACACTCATCAAAGGTGGCAAAACCTGGTTCCCAGATAATCACGTGCAGGTATTAAGAGTCGCCACCTCAATCCCCTGACCATCACCCATTTGGGATTTTGTGTGAGATTGAGAATAGAAAAATTGACCACAGGAACGTGCACAGCACGGACCAACTTTTTCAAGTAATCGAAAAAGCCTGGAAAGACATCCCACAGGACACTGATGAAGTTGGTTGAATCAATGCCCTCCCACTGCAAGGCAGTGATTACAAACAAAGGTTTTGCCACTAAATATTAAGAAAAACTTTATATTATCTGCAATTGCAATTCCAGTTGCATTTGTTTTGTCAAGAGGAAAAATATATACTTTTGTTTATTTTTATTTTTTTTTCAGAAATTTAAATGAATTCTGTACATTTCTCTTAATTATTAAATATACGGAATGCACAAGCAACTATCCATGTGGTTTTTTCTTGAGTTTAAATCAAAAATATGTTTTTTTCTCGCAACTTTTCGCATATGTATTGGCCACCATCCATGACCACTGTATAAAATTTGGTAAATTTTGCTCAGAAACTGTTGAAAATCTTGCTAAATTTTCCTAACGTAAGCGTGAAGAATGTTACAAATGGACAGAGCCAGTTGAGCAGTAGAAATGGAGACGCAGCACTACGCCCTAGGAGCAAGCGAACGTAGAGAAGCAAGAACTGACAATAGCTGGTGTGTGGACTCGGGCTCCACGTCTCCTATGGTAAAAGACAAGGATTTCTTCGATGAGTTGGAACCATACAGCAGTGACGTAGGACAAGCGAAGAAAGGAAGCAGTATGTCAGCCAAAGGGATAGAATCCGGGAACATATGGGTGAGGAACAGATCCGGTGGATTGAATAAAGTGACTTTGCGGAGAGTATTATACGTTCCAATCCTAACAGAGAACCTGTTATCCGTCAGACGAGCAGACAAATTGGGAATGCCTACACTTGCAGAAGGAGTGGTAACCATCAGAGACAAGAAAGGAAGCATCATACTACAGGTGGTATCAGAGGGTGGCCTATATCCTTTCCGGTCATACGAGCAACGAAAAGAAGCAAGATGTGCATCTAGCAGTGGGAGCTTAGAAGAATGGCATCGATGACTAGGCCATCGTAGTTACCAGACTATAAAGAAGATAATAAATGAAACTTTAATTACAGGCATAGATGTAAAGAGAACTGGTGTTGACGAAAAGGCGTGTGATTGCTGTATAAAAGGAAAGCTGACAACGACCACCTTCCCAGACAGTAGGAGCACTACAGAAGCAGTAAACGACCTAATACACTCAGACTTGTATGGACCAATGCAAACGAAATCATTTAGCGGAAATCGGTTTGCGCTAACATTTACTGATAATTACACTAGGTATACCAAGGTGGCATTCCTAAAATCGAAATGGCAGGTAGCGGGTGAAGTACAGAAGTACATCACAGAGAGCAAGGCAAGCATGGGAAAGCGAATAAAGGTCATCCGTACAGACAATGGTAGAGAATATGTGTGCGGGGAATTAAAGAAAATACTCAGAGAGAAAGGAATTGTGCACCAGACTTCCGTGGCATACAATCCTGAACAGAACGGCGTGGCTGAACGCAAGAACAGTATGTTGACCGATATGGCTAGATGCATGGTAACAGATGCCAGACTAGAAGAAAGGTACTGGGCCGAGGCCATGGAGTGGGCAACATACCTAACTAATAGACTACCATGCAGGAAGATCGGGATAACACCATTCGTGAAACTGTACGACAAACGACCGGATTTGGGACACGTGAGAATGTTCGGATCGAAAGTATTCACCCACGTGTCCAAGGAGAAGAGACAAGGAAAATTCGACTACCGAGCAGAGAAGAGAATATTAGTTGTATGGAGAAAATACAAAAGGATACAGAGTTTTGGACCCATGCACAGGAAAAATAAGATTGAGTTGCAGTGTAAAAATAATAGAAGAAAGATCAATGAAAGATGTGGAGCCAGAAGAAGAAACCTGCGAGGTAGAACAAGAAACAACCGAGACAAATGACGTGGGATATGACACAGATGAGGAAGAGTGGACAAGAAATGGAACGGAAATCAGAAAGAGACAACAAATAACGCCCAAGAAAAGAACAAGTCGAAGAAACAACAAACTGAAACAGACTCAGATGAAGGGAAAAGCACCGGAGACAGAGTAGAAACAAGAGTTTCGAAAAAATGCAACAAAGGGGTTCCCCCACAAAGATTAACGTATAAGGCAGAGAGCAGCGAGATAAACGATCCAGAGGACTGGGAACAAGTGCAAAGATAGAAAGATATGGACTAGAGTGGCAGAAGAGGAAATACAATCAATGCACAAACACGGAGTATGGGAAGTAACAAGATTACCATCAGGGAAGAAGGCTATCGGATGCAAATGGGTCTTCAAGACGAAGCTGGATGGAAATGGAGAAGTTCAAACCCAAAAAGCCAGACTAGTTGCAAGGGGCTTCTCACAAAAATATGGAACCGACTATGACGAGACCTTCGCACCGGTTGTAAAACATGAAACGATAAGAACTCTACTCGCCGTGGCCGCAGAGAAGAAGTGGCACATTAGGCAAATGGACGTTAAAACGCTTACTTGAATGGCACAATTAAGGAGGAACTATATATGGAGCAGCCTCCCGGTTTTGAGGAAAAAGGAAAAAACAGACTGGGTGTGCTGGTTATGCAGAAGCCTATATGGATTAAAGCAGTCGGCCAGGGTGTGGAACCAAATGGCAGTGGAAGCGCTACAAAACATGGGATTTAAACAGAGCCAAGCAGATCCATGCCTATTTATCACATATTGCTCTACGTGGATGATTTGCTGATTGTGGGAAGGACACCAGAAGATACAAAGGAAACAGGAAGAGAGCTGAAAAGTACTTTGAAGTAAAGGACCTGGGATCGGCAAGTCATTACCTGGGGATACAAAGACGAGAGGACGGGACAATACAGATACACCAAAGAACGAATATATCTCAGTTGCTGAAGGAATGCGGGCTAGAAGGGGCGAAACCCTCAAGGACCCCTATGAAGGTTTCCTGGCCGAAGAAAACGAGGCGAGCAAGAAGCTCGGGGACAACAATAAATACCGGAGAGCGATCGGATCTTTACTATACCTGGCCACGGTGACACGACCGGACATCGCAGCACCAGTAGGATTTCTGGCTAGGCGAGTAGAAAACCCCACGGAAGCGGACTTCGACTCGGTAAAACGGGTAATCAGATACCTAGGACACACAAGGGAAGTCAAACTAATATTTAAGGCCGGAGGAGACTGTATATTGACATGTTACGTGGAGGCAGACTACGTGGGTGACGTCAAAGATAGAAAATCAACCAGTGGACACGTAATAAAGGTGGGAAGGAACACCGTAAATTGGAGAAGTCGGAAGCAAACATCAGTGTCATTGTCCACCACCGAAGCAGAATATGTGGCGGCATCATTAGCTACGAAAGAAGTATTGTGGATGAGGCAACTACTAGAGGACATGGGACTTAAGCAGACCGGGTGTACGGAGATATTCGAGGACAACCAGGGATGCATAAAGTCCATAGAATCGGAAAAAGTCGGTGCGAGGGCTAAGCACATTGCAGTTTGCCATCACCACATAAAGGACCTACGGGAGAGAAACATCATCAGGATGGTGTACTGTCCTAGCGAGGAGATGACAGTGGTCATTTTCACTAAACCTCTAGACAGAGCATCGTTCGAAAAATGTATGCAGGACATGGGGATGGCACAGCGACACGACTAAAGAAGGACCAGGGAACAGAGGATCAGGAGCGAGAAGGGGTGTTGTAAATGCGCCCCTGATCCAGAACGACATGCACAGGTGCGAATCTGGCAGCACGGATGCTAGAAGGGGCGGAAGTCTAGAAGGGGTAGTTGGTCACACTGCCCAGCCACTTCCTCCCACTCGAAGTTTTGAAATCAAGTTGTCTGCATGTAGATCGAGATTTTATGTAAATTCCACTGTGGATAACTCAGTAAATGTAAATTAAAGTATCAGTTGTTAAAGGAAATCGGTTGTGAGTAATTTCATCAAAGACCCTTAAAAATTTCATGCCTTTATAATGTCTTCTCTACCTTCCTACTGAATTTTAATGACCGAAGACCAACCCATTTGGAGAAATTCTCCATTCTTCCCGTTGCCAGTATTAATCAAACTTTTTTAGCACATCTTTCTTGCGAGTATTAGCAAGGGGGTGGCGGTTGGTCCTCATCGCCCCCAAATTTGCCTTGGACCACAAACAACACCTTAGATGTCTGCAACGCCTACTTTGGAAACCACCGTGTTAGCCAATAGATTAAACGTCCCTTCCAATCATGACCACCACTCAGTTAACATGACGTCATGGCGGCGTTTCTTCATCCGAGTGATGTTTTTAGAAAACTCTACGTTTCCATCCCTAAAGGATTGACCAAGGCTTGGTCCCTTGGTGACTGCTAGCCTATGTTGGCGTAAATATTAATTTCATGTTTATTTACATGTTTAGTTGTTTGCAAATTGCTTTCATAACTCATATGTTTTAATCAA
>JAQGBX010008427.1:0-10542 GCA_034698745.1 Megaphyllum sjaelandicum
AGTAGTTTACTTTAGTGAATGAAGTAGAAGTAGTAACTCACTTAAGTGAACGACTATTCACTCATACACTATTCCTATGCGACGACGTGTAGCTGAGGCTAGGAAAACATGGGCGGAGTTACCATACTTTTTCACATACAAAGCACCACCAGTAATTATACGAAGACCAGTGTGGTGACTCCGCCCACTTTTACCTGGCGATGAGTTCGCAGCGCCACTGGGTGTCAGTGACTTAGATATCCTATACGTATTCTGTATTTTGTCACAGTTTAATAGATTGTTTCAGAAAACTGCAGATGTTCAAATTTTAATCGAGACAAATAAAAACATCGGCTTACGTTTTTATTCATTTGTTATTCATAACAAACAATTTATGGCACATTTTCAATGTAGAAAAAGGCCTTTTCTTCCTTTGAAATATTTTGGAAACAATATCATTAAAGCATATTTTCTTTATACAGATATTACATATTGTTTACTAATACAAAATGGCAAGTATATTAAACTTGAATTACTGTATACATTTAACATTTTCAAACAGTCATGTATAAAAAATGTACAAATACATTAAATAACACAAAATAATCAAAAAATTCTATTTACTGGGCGGTCATTTAAATACGTATTATATTTTGAAAATACTGACGTCTAATATTAAATAGCTTAACTGAAAGTAAAGAATGTGAGACCTTCGAATTCAATTCAAATACTAAAGACAAATGATATTTGGAAATGAAGCAATGTACATACACGTACTTAAAATGTAAAAAAAGGTTTATATTAAGACTGCTAAATCAAGCACAAATAATGATACAAATTTAAGACAATACCATCAGATAATAATTAGTTGAAAGCGAATAATTTCTTAATCCAATGTAGAAACGCTTATCTACTATTTGTAGAATCTCAAATTTCCTCTTTTTTTTAAACAAATATAGAAAGAATGCAAAACGGAAGGTGTAAAAGCACGTGAAATAATTGCACGTACTTTCACAAGTTTATTTTACCATTTATTTTTGGAAAAATTTAGCGAGAAAATGTCGAAGAAATCTTCCCTCTTAAGAGGAAAATCAGCATCCACGTTTCTACTTTGTGGTACAATATCATTCACAAGTAAATAACATATCTCGATAGGAGTATTTATTTAAGTTTTTATCACTATATGGCTTAAAGCTGACTTAAAGGTGAACGAGAAAAATACTACTTTTAAATGGCAAGAGCCCAATAATCCTACCCTCAGTTCAAGATTATCTTGAGATCCAAGTGATGATTTTGAAAGTTAAAAATTTGCAATCATTCACATTGGTCCACGAACTGGATACAATTTTCCAGATTCCATGAGTTCTGAAGGATCATGGTTTAAATCATGTCGCTCGTTGTCAAAATGATCACACGTGCTACCAACTGAGCGCTGCCTGCAATTATCACCCAAGGGGTTCAGTGGTGGGGAATCCTTGTCCTCCTTTTTCGGACCGCAACATGTGCTGGCAGCACACTTTTTATCAGCTGGACAATCCAAGACACAATCTGAAGCATTCACTTCCCTGTACTATAAAAATAATACATTTTTGAACATTTAAAGAAAATATTTTTTTCATTAGTCCACATCATCTACATGATCATTAAAATGGCTCTGAATAAGATAGGCTAGAAAACATGACAGAAGATAAGTAATATATCGATATTAGTACTAGGTCATTTAAAAATATTAAGAAAGGCTGCCTTATTTTGAAACTAAATCCAGGATACACCAAATTCAGGTTTAGTTATTATTTTAAAAAATTGCTTTTATCTATTTATTAAGTATAATATCAAAATGTTGGCTGCAAAATCATACAAAAGCAGCGACATTTTAAGAAAAGAGGAAAAGAGCTAAAAGAAGGCCTATTATAATGATTTTTGCAAAGTGGCTTCACTATACATAAAGCACACTTGGATGATGTGCTTGTTAACCGCCAAATGTTTTTTTTTTAGTTCCTATTATTTCAAGTATTAAATTTAGAAACCATCTTAACTAAGGCCACATTCTGAAAACTTTAGATTCAATAAAAAATAATTTTTTTATTTACCTCATTAACTTCTACAAATTCTGGCTGAATAGTTGTCGAATGAATGCCCTCATTGTGAAAGAACTCCTTTACTTTCTCGGCTATCCGCATGTAGTCTGTGAGATTGCGGCAACGAATATGTGCAGAAGCGATGATGCGATCACCGGCCAACTGCCAGACATGGAACTCATGCACCGCGAGAATGCCATCTATCTGTTAATACCGAATGTATTCTTTCAACAAAGATAGAAACATTTCAACATAACCATTCAACATTTAAAAACGGCACATTACTTGTGTTAAAAGTTTCTTCTGTATGGCTTCAACTTGAATATGAGTAGGTACAGTTTGTAAAAGGATTAGCGCAGATTCCACCACTGGTTAATTAAGAAATTAAAGCATTATAATAGCAAGAAGGACAATGAATAAAATAAAGAAATAAATAGTACACTTACAAAGTGGATACACTGATCTGAGGATGAGTATTACCATTACAATACTAAATTATAAAATAAAATATAGAATTATAAAAATTAGGCTTAAAAACAGCGTAATGTAAAATTTAAATGGTTCTCACCTAAGGACAGGGTCAATATAATACTTATATTCCCATTCAGTTAACCAGATGACTAGAGCACTAGCAACAACAATAACTGAGCCTAATGCATCGGCCAACACATGTAGGAAAACACCTCTCATGTTCATTTGTGTACTGCCTAAAAATAAAATTCAGAATGAATTATCTACAACAATGAAAGATACAATGCACAAAGTAAAGCTTTTTTCACCATGCATCACAACTACATGTATTTTAACTAATTTGTCTATTTTTATAAACTTAATAAATTGTAAAGAACTTCGCTCTTAACTGGATTGGCAGTCAAAACGTTAGAAATTCTGCTTTTGCAATTAGCTCTTAGAAAAGGTAATTGAAATACACTTGTACATAGAATTTTGGGTATTTTTTTAAACTTCAAACTTATAAAAGTTCACATCTATAAGCTTTTTATCTGGTCAAACATGAAGGCAATTGATTTGAAGTTCACAACAATATAAGACTTTATAAACTTCTTACTGGCAATATTTTCTTTTGTAGCATTTCCATTTGCCATAGCTTTAGCTTCATGAGCAATATCGTAGTCATCATCGTTTTCATCTACTCCGTGCATTTCACTCATGGTGGGCACCGTTGAATGTCGATGCGAGTGGCTATGAGAATGACCATGTCCGGAACCATGCTCTAACAATCAAAAATACAAACAAGATTAAATATCACATATAAAAGGAACTGGCTTAGATTTAAGGGAGACCGCAACACCTACCGCAGGGTTCGTTCACAAATAACCGAATACATTGGTTTAATGGTGGAGCTATCCTCTTTATAGAGACGCACTATAAAAACAGACGAAATAAATACCTTATGTTTGTCCGAGATACCGAGAGAAAAACAGCCTAATAATGTGACAAGTGTAAGGTATTTATTTCGTCTGTTTTTATGGTGCGTCTCTATAAGAAGGATAGCTCCACCATTGGGCTAATGTATTCGGTTATTAATGAACAAACCCTGCGGGAGGTGTTGCAGTCTCCCTTAAAACCTGTCAATTCAACAACTTACGGTGAAACAGGAAAAGTCCAATGATGTTGACTGCCAAACCCATGGCACCAACATAAAGAATCATTTCTGGTTCATGTATTGTTTCGACTTCGTAAATGCGCTTTAGAGACTCAACCAGGATTGAGAAGCAAAGTGCAACTAGAAATACTGCATTGACTAATGCACCAAGTACTTCTGCTCTAGCCCACCCAAATGTATTTTTGGACCATTTTTTAGGAGACATCTGAAATATGAATTACATTAATCAATAATTGAGCATAAATGCAATTACTGGAAAATAAGGCTTGTTAAAAAGTGTCAATTGCGCAATCTATTTTCTCTTTGAATTGGTTAAAATGACATGAAATAAGACAGGCGTCATTTCATTGATTAGATAACTATTACATGGCAATGTTATTTACCTTAACAGATAAAAAGGCAATGATCAGGGCAGCGACATCTGACAACATATGAAACGAATCAGCTACCAAGGCCATGGAATTGGTGACATATCCACATATGATTTCCAAGAAGAAGAATGACGTAGTTAATGCAAACATTGACAACAACCGGCATTTTCGTCCAGTGTAACGACCCATTGTATCTAGGATAGATAAATTCAAGTGCTATTAATAAATGTACTTTTTGGTGAATAGAAGATCACATTTTTACTGAAAGAGCTGGCACTTCAGTGCCAGTTAATATTTAATGAAAACATTATCCAGAAATATTTAAATACTAAAGTTGAATTACAACAAATTTTCGAGAGAAACCACGTTGATCTTATATAGACATTAATTTACAAGGGAATCAACAAAGTCGACTTCATAAAATAAATTAATGAGAAAACACATGTTTGTCACCAGCTAATGCACAGGCTTCACTTTGCATGCAACACGTGTTCTTACTTTATAGATAAAACACGAGTTGCATGCAAAGTGAAGCCTGTGCATTAGCTGGTGACAAACATGTGTGCTATGGGGAAATTTTTTCAAACAAAAACGTGCAATTTATTTTTCTTTACATGTTGCAATGTTTAAATGCTGGAAGCAAATAGTCATGTGGACATTTGACTGCACCATGCTGCACCTATAGGGCCTACTTAATCTCATCATAATTATGTTTCAAATTAATGTTATATTTTAAAATAAAATACAATGCATACAACAATAATGATAATAACTATAAATTACATAAAAGTACTAAATGAAAAGCTTTTCTCCAGGGGTTAAAAGATGAAACAAACTATAGCGACAAAAAATTAATTTTGAGTAATCACCGAATGCTCATTTTTTGCAGTATATTACAGTTACACTTGAATTCAGCAATAATTGCATCACTTAAGAGAGCGGCCTGGTTATTTGTTTGTTTGTGGATTTTTAACGTTGGCCTATTTCTGCTACGAGGCTAAACACCAACGCTAGGGGATGTGACAGTGTCACCTACCTGGGAATTTTGCCTATGAAGGGAGACTTCCACCCCCCCACCCAAGAGGGTTAGAGCAGGGGTCGGCAACCTTTTGAGACGGAAGAGCCAAAAGTTACAATTTACAAAATTTCCCTGTTTCATTATTGTTTCAATATTATGGTATTTGATTATGATGGAACTGGAGAGCCGCATCTTAACATAGAAAGCGCCGCAGGTTGCCGACCTTGGCTTAGAGGGATGTTTAACGTGCAGAGATCAAACGGTATCTAAACGGGACCTCGGTTTAAACCCTCATCCGAAAGAGCCGCACTTAGAGAATTTTGCACATCCTCAAAATTCTCACTGACCTCGACTGGGAAGCAAACCCCGCTAGTTAGGATCGAGAAACAAGCACTTAAACTTTCAAGAGTATCCTCCGTGTATATGTTTTGGAATTGCTTACAAAATTAAAATGGTTGACTAAGTTTTTTTATAGTTGAAAGTTGAGGTTGACACATAGTGTATACTGGGCAAGAAAGGACATTAATTCTCCAAAAACTGGACAATGTATGCAATTATTTTTAAACCTTGCTATGGGATTCAATATGCTGTAAAATTTTCTGATTTATCAATCTATACAGCTAGCCATACATGATGCATGTATATTGCATAGTCAAATTCAAACAATGTTGAGGAGTTGCTGATTTTTAATAATGCACAACAAGTATAATAATAACTACAACAAGAATTCAGCCTATTGAAAAGAATAAAAACAATTTATCTTTGCAATCTTAAACAAGCATAAGCTGTATATTATATCATCGTCTGCCATATCAAACAACTTATGAGTTACGCCTTCCATTACAGACCAATGTTTGTTAACAGTCTCTTATTAATTGCATTCCATACAACCTGAACTTATTAAATCTTGCCAGTTCAATTCATTTAAATAATTTCCACTGTCACACTGGTCCTAGACTTAGTCATTAACAACAATAACAATTAATAATGATTGAGCCACAAAATATACTTTTCCACAAAACGGAAATAGTTTGCAGAAGCATAACAAATATTTCTAAAAAAAAATACATGTATGAAACGATATTATCAAAAAAGATCTTACAGAACAACTACTAAACCACTAACACTCCCACATACTGTACAAATTCTATCCGTAATAAAATTTATTTTAACACCCAATTATGCGTATAAAAAGTCATTATTAAAGCAAGCGAGGCCAGTACCTTGAAGCGGATCTTCTCTCTTTCTCAAAAAAGATAAAATGGAAACAACTTTGGACAACTTTGAAAAAATCCACAAATTACTATTATGTAAAACATGGAAGCCATGCAAAAGAGTCATCCTTATGTTTGAATCTCTGCACTTTTCAGCTTCATTTTTTAGATTCAAATTCAGCAAAATTTAGCATAGATAATGATGGATCTTTGGCAATAAATTCCAGAAATAAGTAATGCTTGATTAAAAGCGTAATGGTCATGTAACGTATGAGTCTACTAAAACACGACCATATTACACATAAAACCAAACATCCGAAAAAGTATTTGCCACGTACATGAAGCAATGACATATGAAAGAAATTTTATACATATAATCATGACTATTCGAATTTAGTTTTTAGGCAATGGTACGTGCAAATCATTAATCATTTTTTAAGATCATGCAATGGTAATCGAACATGGCTGTAATGCTATGATGTAAATGATGATTAACGTTTGAAAATGATATATATATATTAAGAGTGAACAACAAATGTCATGGCGATTAAAATAGATAACCAGCAATATGGCAGTGATCGAATTAATGTTATTACGATAATGATCGAAACATGTCCATTATAGAAAAGGTGACTTTACTGAATTATCATTTGCAGGCCTTTGTTCTCCAGGTTATACCGGCCTGCACGTAACATATATACTGTATATGCACCCTGGGATGCAACATCTGAGTGCTCCTGATCGTACATTGCCAAATAATTAAAGCATTTATGTCGTAAATATAAGGATTTTTATATGAATTTATCATGAATATAGACTATATGTATGCTACAGTAAAGTGTTACTTACCACTAGTCCACTTTTAAACACTGATCGATATTCGACGTAAACGCTATATAGCCGGCTAGTAGAGGAGAAATACTGGTGATATCAGAAACCTAATCATTTAAAAGCAAAATTATAATCAAACTTTGATAAAAACAAGCTAGCTATCCATGTTCACATTTTATGATTTAATATCACAAAAACGCAGTGCTGCTCATTATAGACTTACCTCGAGACTCGCTGGCTAACATTATTTCATTTGACTAATAATTTTGCACTCAACACCACATTTTTCCGTCAACAAAGCAACCTTTGCGCACCTCCCGCTTTCAATAATGTTTGGCAGTTTGATTATGCATCCTTGTGGAATGCGCGCAATATTAAAATAGAAAACAAAAAAAAGCCTGTGATTATTTGATGTTTTCGAGCTATTCGGTAGACACGGACCTTTTACATGTACGTACGCATTCGGTATACAATAATATGAAGCCTGATTTAATACAGTACAGCTACAGTACTAATCAAATGGAATAATGAAAGTAGGCCTAACCGAAAACAATGCGTTGAACGTATGGACATTAAACAACGACATTTAAATAACACGTCCAACCAATTAATACATTTATGCACAATGCGATATAAATAATGCGATTAAAAAGCATTTTTTAAATACAAAGTTTAGAACACATTATGGTTTAGAATTATAATTTGAGGTGTCGGGTATATATATCTAAAGTTTTGTTTTCGCGCACTGCATCTTGGGAGGAAACAATCCAGCGCAATTTTATAAATCCTATATGCAGGCAATGTGTAGGCGTAAGGGACAGCTGAAATGTTCTGGCAAGATTTCTTTATTACAGAAATCAGGTTTGATTGAACTGCAAAACGCATGAATTAATAAAGTCGTGCCGAGCAATAATAAAGGCGTGTATAATAAAATTTAATAAAATATATTACAGCTAACGCCTAGAATATACTTTTCGGTAAGTATACTGTATTGTAAAAGCGCAGTAACACTCGGGAATTGAAAACCAAAAAATAATAATAATGATGATAAAAAATACAGTGTAAATGACAGCCAGAGTGACTTTTTCTCTTTTATAGGCTACGATTTTCCGCTCCAATTTTTTAACTTTAAACTTTGAAGTTTGACCAAGGATTAAAGAAAAAAAAATACAGCACATTAATAAACGAAATACCACTATGCCGACTGCGCCTTTTTTTTCTGTGTTCGCATCGGCGGTGTTAGAAATGCGCAATCGATCGTATCGCATTGCTCAACGTGTTCTACCCTGTAAAGTGGTTTCCGGGGAAATCTTGCATCGCAATTTTATGGAAATAAATAGTTAGATAACTACCTTGTTTTAACACGTTTCAGTTAAAAAATATTGAAATCTGAAATTCTAATGCTTGAGAGAAGTGCTTTTAGATAATTATTATGATAATTTGCCATATAGGCCGGTATATTCGAGCCAATTAAGTGGCATAGTTTTTGGTGTTCCCGATTTCCATTCGGTAGACTTGCTATCCTCATTGTGTTTATAAACTGTAGTTTTTTTTTCAAAGAAATTACCTGTACTTCTATCAAATGGATAGCAATATACAGTGAAAGCCGACTAATTCGATCACGATGTACCCAGCGATTTTGACTGAAATGCTATGCGATGAATGTCAAAAAACACGCTAAAATTGACCTTATCAAAGTAATTTTGTCCGATTGATAAATTTGCAGCTTGAACTTTGCACCCCCATTCACTCTACTCGTTTACTATACTTTTGTACTCACGTCAAACTCGATCTATGCAAGCGGGTAGATAGCGGCAGACTTCTGTTTGCTCGGACATTGACTATACACTCACAATTTGCTACAGCTGCAGCAAATTGTGTTCTTTGCCCCCTATACCTGTGCCTATACCATGCACATGCATCGTCCCCATCGACATGTGCCCATTGCGCACTTTGGGAATCAACTGCATGGTGTACGCCGTCAAGCCATGATCTAAGAATTCCCACAACTGTTCGACCGCATCTTCAAGAGGTTAGGTATAATGGAAACTTAATTGTTCTTCCATATTAACCGGATTTAACCCGTATTATTTTATTTCTTCGCTCAACGTTTCGACTTTAAAAATGTCTTCACCATGGAACATGAAGACTTTTTTTAATAGCGGAATGTTGAGCAAATTAGGAAATAAAATTTAAAAAATCCTACAGTTCCTGGGTTTACACTTCGCGAGAAATGTAAACGGAATATCGCGCGTTTTTGCTTGACGTCACATCCTGTGCGCCCGTTTTGCTTCATCTTCGCGCAACTTTTGCGACCAGTTGAATATTTCAACTTGGCATATTTTATCCTTCCCGCCCCCACCCTCCCGCAATGCTTAAATTATATCCCATCTAGACGCTTCCTTATTCTAAAAAAATGAAACTAATACCCTGAACACCTGCATGTACAGTAAATATACCGCAAATAAAATATAATCTCGTAATTATTGGTCGTGGACTAATGCCGAAAGGCCCTATCACTATATTTCGAGTGCATAGACAAATGATCTATCTGATCATGCCAGAAATAAATGCCATAGAGTATACAAAATACAGGGTGTTTCAAAAGTACTAGTCAATAATTTTAGGGGTTGCAGAGGGTACTAAACTGAACATGTTTAGTATAGGAACCTAGGGGTGCCGCCGTTATTTTAAAAAAGTTATGAATGTTTTAATTTTGGAAATTTTTAACATGTGAGTAAACAGAGGAGCCCCTAGCGCATAGCTTTCTTTACAAATGTTGATGCTATGCGGGACAGTCTTTTGAAAGGGGCACCTCCGTTTACTCCTATATGTTAAAAATTTCAAAAATTAAAACATTCATAACTTTTCAAATAACGTCGGAACCCCTAGGTTCCTATACTAAACATGTTCAGTTTAGTACCCTCTACAACTCCTAAAATTATTGATTATTACTTTTCAAACACCCTGTATATTTGGCAATATTGCATAGGCCTACATGTACACACTATAAACTTTTCTGAACACCATTGAAATTTGGAACAGTTTAGGTTTGGTGGAGCTTTTTTGGATACTGGCTATGGCATGAACGTCTTTTAATGTTTCCTCCAAAAATGGTAAATATAAAGGCCGTCATACACGAGGCAATTTGTTGCCGAATTTCAGGCAAGTTTATAGACGTGTCCGAAAAGTCAAGCGCATATTTCTGAGCTTTTCACTTACCATCTGACTTTTAAAAAGAAAAACTTCCAAACAGAAATTTATTAGATTTTATTTATGTTTATAATATTGACAAATTACAACTTTTGATTTCTTATAAATTGCATTCTAAAAAAAACTTTTTTAAACCGAATGCATATAAAAGTAGAAATAAATAACATCCCATAAAACCTATTACTGTTTATTAATAAAGACATATCCAGGTAAG
>JAQGBX010008428.1:0-10542 GCA_034698745.1 Megaphyllum sjaelandicum
TGTAAGTGTTCTCTGTAAACCTGTCCATTCCTTTTCAATATCGAATAAACTTTATTATTATTATTATTATTATTATTTCCAAATCTGAATAAATATGGCCATATATCTCCAAATCTGAGGTATTCTGGCCAATTTCTGGTCTGGCCATATTTAAAATTTTTTATATATGGCCATACCTATTTTTCCACCCGGGGGATATCATTCAAACTTCGATGAAACTTGATCAGTTTTTATAGTCGAAGTCCCGTTTTCTCCGACTTCCGATAAGACGAACTACGTACGGTTTCAAACTAACGAATTCTGGCGACGTGTTTCTAGTTTTCGCGGTATGATCGGTCATTAATTTTCCATGTTTTCGTCGATGGTTTCATCGTGTTGTCCCCGCGCGTGTAAACAAAACGCCTCGTCGATCGGGACGAACATGTCAGCGATCGAGTTTCGGGGGTCATCTCTCTCGTCTTCGCACTAGCTCTCTCTCCGATCGGACGTTTTTCAATTTCGAATAAATGGATTTTCATCGAGGAGGCCGGACCGATTACCAGGAAATATCACAATTTCTCGTTTTTCCCATTTGTCATTTTGTCAGAAATCACGCTGTATGTCGACGATGAAAAATTGACGACTCCGAGGTGCTCGGGTTACCGCATCACCGGAATTAATCGTTTTTGACGGGAACAACAATTTCGCCACGCAGTTTCCTAAAAAAACCCGTTTGGCTTCGTACGCGTTTTAACGTTCAACGTACTCAGGACATTTATTTATACTTTGTCTATAGGGCTATAGTCACCGACGAATTACATCATACCAACGTGTCACAATTCCTATAATAAATATTTTTTTTGTCTATAGGGCTGGTGTTTTTAATTCGTTTTAAAACGAATTAACACGCGGAGAATTTGAAATTTTGAAATTCCCAATTCTTAATGAAATACACGAGTTCCGACAGACGGCGCATTCATCGTGAGATCGATCGGCCATTTGTTCGATTCGTGATCGAATTCACGATAAATGTTAACGTGTACACCGAGAAATGCTTTGTGCGCATGCGCCGCCGGGTGAAGCTAAATCTACATTTACATTTAGGCCTACAGTGTACGTGCAGCAACGTCATCTCCTAAAAAATATTTATTTACTTTGGCTGTCAATAGTCGACTCTCGTTTTTAAGAACACCTCCCATTTACGAAATAATTTCACGAACTTTCGCTTCGGTCCCAAAACTATCCCCCAGCCGATCAAACGTTGTAAGTTTCGCTCTGATTTACGAATTTAAAGTATAACGCATTCCCTCTGTTTTACGAACTGAAATTGCTCGTAGACTGTATTCGTTTCACCGTTTTCCTTCCGGGGAACGGGGAATTTCCCCCAAAATGGGTTGGATTTCGGTTGGACCTTCAAAGCTGGTTAGAAGGAGGAGGAGGATGAGGGGGAGGGTGGATGAATTAAGAAGAGTATAGATGGCTTCCACGACGACCAAAATTAACATCGCTCGCAGTCAAACAGGATTGGATGATCGAAATTGCCATTCCCAACGCCATTTTCTCGATTCCAAGAAGGCGAGTCGACTCGATAGTTTGTTTCGGAAACCTCACTCCATCACGTGACTTCCGGCCGGTTGAACCCGAGGCAGCCCCCGTCCTCGTAAATCCATCCTCGGGGGGGTGTTTCGAGTCCTGTTTAGTCTGCGAGGAGGGACATCGAGATGGCCGCCTGTCCGTCTCCTCGTTATTGACGAGGCCTTGTTTCTGACCTACGCGCCAATTAAAAAAAGCTTAAGTGGCTCATTTATACGAAGCAACAACTCTTTATCAATTAAGACCAAGAAACGAAGAAATTAATTTGACGAACGAATGAATGAATCGAGATCGATGGCTGTTTCGGTCTCGGGTGACGTTTAGATCCGCGATTGACCTTTCCCGACGTCACCAACCGTCTGGAGTTTTTGGCCAAGTCGAGAGACGTCAGCATTCGTTCGTTTTAAATCGTATAGTTCGTCTTATCGGAAATGGGACAAAACGTGATTTACACTATATAAGAACTAAATTTCCCTCCAAGTTCGAACGAAATCCTACACTCCGATGTACAGGGAGGTCCGCAAATCGTGGGAAGATGTCGCAACTTGTATCGGGAAATTCTCCGATTTAACGTACTAGCGGAAAACCCGGCGTCGCCCGGGGAAAAAGGGCTCGACAGTTTTATGACCCTGGGGATCATCCAAAGGGTGAACTTTCAATAGAATTCGGTTTTGCGTCATCAGGGGCAATTCGAAATGGGCGTCTTCGAAATGCACGTCCTTTACCCCCTACGCGCTAGACGAAAACGTCCTTTTCGAATGACCCTACAACGAAAGAACACACAAACAAACCCATCCAGCCACAACCAAGATGGACGCGGTTTGTATTATATATATATACTAGCGGAAAAACCCGGCCTTTCCCGGGTGAAAATGGTTCGGGTTTAAGCCCTTTTGTTGGTGGTTTACTTTTTGTGGCCACACCTGTCTTTGCGTGTGTCAGCCACATCGTGTGGAGTCACCGTGCATTGACGACTCCACATCCGACAGCAGCCATCTTGGGGCTCTTCGACCTCCCTGAAGCGACTCGGAGTCACCCGACCGCCATCTTGGGAGTCTACGGACCTCTCCCAAGACCCAGAATCTCCGAGTAGGACGTCCTGGTCCTGCCGGCTGCCAGCTACCTCACCGTTCGAAACAGCTATCCCGACCGTCCGATCCCCGGCTCTTTTAAGAGCCACACATGGTGTGGAGGGATTATCGAAAAGCAATTCTGGATTTCTGGTATCGCACTTACACGTAACGACGGAAGAAATATTCGTCTATACCCTACGAGGAGTGCAAATGAGTCGGTACTATCTTCTATCGTTATATAAAGCTGATGCGCTGACCTGTTTCGTTGGCGTTGCTATCCGTCGTCGAAAACTGTGTTTGATATTGCTCTTGTTGGGCTTCGTTCAGCTCCATTTCGAAATCGGGCGCCTCGTAGTTGAACGACGAAGCCTCTGAAAATGGACGCTACAAATCAGACTACTGGTCTGCGTTATGCTCCGACGTCACGGTCTATACGTACGCGTATCCGAAGGTTCCTCTTCCGCGTCCGAATCTGGATTCTCCGTTTCCGGCGTCGGTTGCGTGATGATGACCTGAGCGGCGGCCGACAAGAACTGCGGCATTGGCGGGGGCGCGAAGGCCGGAGGGGCCGAGCCGGGAGGGGACATCAAATCCTGCGAATAGAAATAACGGCTAAATAAGAGGGACTCTGCATGGCCAGCTGGACCATGCAGTGGGCCCTTCGCTATGGGGCCGTACCGTGTGGGAAGTCTCTTAAAACACCCCCCGTTCTCAGTATTGGGGAAAAAAATTCTCAATTATATTATTGGAAAATTTCGGTTTTTTGAAATTGACAAATTATGAAAATTCGCGAATCTTTGAAAAATCAAATCCCAATTCTTTGAAAATCAAACCGAGAGTTTTTGAATAGCAAATCACACATCTTTAAACAATGAAATCTCAATTCTTTGAAAATCAAACCCCAAGTTTTTGAAAATCAAATCGCACATCTTAAAAAATCAAATCGCAATTCCTTGAAAATCAGACCCCAAGTCTTTGAAAATCAAATCGTAAATCTTTGAAAAAAAAAATAATGAAACGCAATTCTTTGAAAATCTTTTTTTTTTATTTTTGGCGCTCCCCCTCCCCCCCCTCCCTCCCTACTCTCGGCGCCCGGGTGCAATCCACCCTCCGACACCTTCGTCGTTACGTTACAGCCGGATGGTAACGGTGACATTCCAAGGATGTGAGCTAAAAATTAAATATGCTCTGATAGGAAATTTCACATTTCTCGGGCTAAAAATGCCAATCATGTACTTGGGATCCCCTAGCTTAAAAAAGTTCCGTACTTCCGGGCTGAGCGGATCTCCGTTGCTCCTGAGCTCCTCGACGACCAGCGAGGGGAAGATGCCCGTCTGTCCGTCCACCTGTCCTTGCCACCAGCCGTCGTCCACGTTGTGCACGTGTTTGCGGAGCACCCGGATCACTTGACCCTCGGCGAAGGTCAGCTCTTCCGGGCACGTGGCCTCGTAGTCGTACACCGCCTGGCACCACGACGGTTCCTCCGCTGAAACAACCATCGTATACGTTCAACCAAAGCTCCCTATAAACGCCGTATATATTGCGGAAGTAACTCACGTAAATCCTGCCCATCTGCCGCCGAGGCGTCTTCCGGCTCGTCCACGTGATTTTCCACCACGATTTCCGGTTCCGTTCGGACGACCGCATCTTCTTCCGCTTCCGGGGCAGCAGCAGTAGCAGCAGTCGTCGGCGGAAAGTCTTCTCCGGGGAAGACGGTGGGGTCGTCGTCACCCCACTCGGGCATGGAGTAATCCACGGAAGAGAAGGACGTGGGGGCCGGATAGATGGAGTTGGGGATGGCCTCTCCCCCTTCCACGTCCACGTAACTCTGGGGAACGAAACCCTCCACGCCTTGACTGTTACGAGCCTGTTAACAGCGATCACGGGGGTTTTGATTTCGCGCCTTCTCACCGGAAACGTATATACATTATGATATGCTTACTTTGACCCAACCGTCGCCGTCTCCTTCTCCGACCACATCCAGAACTTCCTGTTCGATGATGCTGAGTTCGTCCGCATTTTGAGCCTGCCGATCAAACAAATTGAACCATTTTAACCTATATACCGACTATATTGTATATACAGAGATGGATATATCATTGTTTTTATTATAGAGTTACGTGTAGCCTACTCTGGAGGTACCAGAAGTATACCTGCATGTGCCAATGATACTAGGGGTACTCAGACAGAAGCTGTACCATGAATCGTACTTCGGCAGTCGTGAAATAACGTACGTGTTATTTCCATATGTAAAGTTTCCATACGAGTACCTCTATTGCACGAGGGGTATTCATTAAGTTTCCTCAACCATTTTTTTTTTAAAAAAGGGTGTATAGATTTAATGAAATTTGTTGGAAAAATTCTTGCATTATTCCTGAACATATACAAGCTCGTAGTTCAACATTAAAGGATACGAGTTTAAATCGCTATTTTGCCGCTAATTAATACATGTATTTCCAGATGCTCTGTTTTAAAAATTAGGCTAAAATTATAGTTCCTCGCTAATAAAATAAGCACTTGTTGGAGCCATGGCGTCCACTTCTCTCATTAAAGGATACGTTTTAAAAGTTGCAGGTGGTTAAAATTGGTGCGCAAAGATGGACTCCGAGGAGATAGTGGCTCAGCAGCGGGTAAACTTTTGAAGTCATTTGAGGAGCAGAAATGCGTGTCACGTGGTCCTATAGTAATGTCCGAACGATGGATCTAAGAGTGTATTGGTCAGTCGAGAAATGTTTGATGCTGAGAGAAGTGGACGCCATGGCTCCAACAAGTGCTTTTTTTTTATAGCGAGGAACTATAATTTTAGCCTAATTTTTAAAACAGAGCATCTGGAAATATTAATTAGCGGCAAAATAGCGATTTAAACGAAGGATAAGTTTTTCCCTAAACGAGCAACGAGTGATTCATAAGCCATCTGTTGACTTTTATACGCGAACAAAGCGTTCTCTCGGCTCATGATTAATGATGAAAATACAGTCGTGCGTCGTTCGTTTTAACCGTATTGTTCGTATTATCAGTCAAGTCGTACGAAACACGATTTCAACGATCAGAAGTTAAGTCATCGTCGAAGTTTGGATGGAATTGTACCCCACGTAGACGAATGGAAAGGTATACCGCAACTTTTGTCGGGGAATTCCCGTTTATAACGTATAACCTTTTTTTCATATATACACGCAGTCTAAAGTTCGTTTAAACGTACAAAGTGACCAGTGTGGGTTGTCTTTTTTTGCAATTTTTACACTGCCAATGTAGGCCTACCTTAAAAAGTGACCAACGGATGAGTCACGTTACATCTTGCTTTAACTCCAAGACATGATGATTCTGTACTTCTTTGGTTTTGTGGTTTTTTAATACGTGCATGTTCATTATTTTAATTTAATTCAGGCATTCTTTGGATAGTGACAACCTGTGTACAGTGGCCAACATAGCATTTTTTTGGTGGTCACTCTTAACAGGTTTTACTGTTTTTAAATGAGGTTCGGATGTAGCGCGTACGCGACGAGATTTTTAAACGAAATTCAACGCAAAAAACCACAAATAACAAAAAAAAAAACAAAAAAAAAACGAAAACCACTCGGAGGGTTATGAGTTTTGCCAACGTTTGACGATTTTGTCGAACCAACGCCCAAATCACGCAAATTTAACCCTCTTACAGATAGTCCGGGAGAAAAACGGGCGTTGAAACCCGGGGTCGTCACCCGTTTCAAAGTTTCTCCGCCGCAAACCATAAATTTAATTAAAGAGGAATAATTGAAGCTCGTTAGAAGAAAGATTTCGGAGGTGGTGCTTTCGTATAAAAGTATTAAAGGCGAGACCACACACCGTAATCGTGTACAAATAACTGCATAGGAGGGAGGGAACTTCTAGCGTTTTCAAGGTATTTTAAAAAAGATTTGGACGCGTTAACCGAAACGACAAACCTGTGATGAATCTGTTCGCGGCACATCATCAACGCCGAGGAAGGAAAAAAATACAAAAAAACTAGGACTATTTGACGAACGCCGTTCAACGACGCCAATTTTCTATCTTATTTTTCAGTGTGGAAAATTTCGAGGTTTGGAAGGGGCATCTTAGTGGCCCAAAGATGGTTCGTTTACTTTCAGCATAAATGCATGGTGCGCCTTATGATCCTTATAACTACAACAAAAGTCCATTCATTCGGTCAGCCGGTTTTATTCGATCGAAACATTCGGAACGGGTTTTTTCCTATATACGCTGCACAATAGAAATACCGGTACGCCGCTTAATTCGGACGTCTCATCGCATAATTCGATCATATTGTTCACGTGTTCCGTTCAAGTACTGACAAGGCGCATGCGTGCATCGAGCAACTAATGCATCAGCGGCGCTGCACTAACGTGGATTTTCTGCGTATTTTAGAAAAACAAAATTTCCACAGTTGCAACAAACATGCGGGCAACATCGAACGCTTAATTCACGGTTCCCCCAAAAATTTCATATTCAACTTCCCTAACTTTTCCAAGTTTTAAGAAGATTTCCCTGACCAATGACAATGTGAAAAATTGACACTGGAAAATATTTTTTTATATCTACTAACGACAATTTTGAAAATTTACGGAACCTATATACATTGTACTACATCCAGGTAACTCTTTGAATAAACTATAAAAAAAATTGAAAATGGGAAAATTTTTTATTCGGAAAATGATGAACATTGTTGTTAAAAATTCGTGCTCGGAAAAACTGAAAAATTTTGTCCTCGGAAAATGTGGAAAATTTGTACACGGAAAACGTGGAATATTTTTACAATTTGTACTCGGAATACGTGGAAATTTTTTCCGATTTTTCTAATCGGAAAACGTGGAAAATTGTGCAAATTTGCACATGGAAAAAGTGGAAAATTTTGCAAATCTTTACTCCGAAAATCAGGAATTTTTTTTTGCAAATTTCTACTCGGAAAATGGCCCCTGAGCTAACCTTGTAGAAGCATTAATTTTGGATCGCCATGACTGCGTTGAATTTCCCTGATTTTCTCAAAATAAACCATTCTTTCCAGCTCATTTTCAAGTTCCCTGACTTTTCCAGGTTTTCCAGGTCAGGGGGAACCCTGTAATTGCAATTTTTTTAGAACAAATATATTTTTAAAAATGTGCAATCAGGCCCCTAGCTTACATGTTGGACCTGATGGAAGTCCATGGAGGACGAAACGTTGAGCGTGATAAAAATAAAATTGCCAAAAAAAAAAAAAAAAAAAAGCCAAATTCTCGCAGTTTCTCATTTGTTTCGGAAATGGCCGACATCTTGGATTTTGACCCAGTTTCAATTCACGGGCAACCATATCAAGTTGGACCATCATCGGCATCCACGAACCATGTTCGTAATTGCTGTTCGTCGTGGCTAGCCAAAGTCAAAGACTGTATACGTGCCTGGGGGAGAAAAAACCTAACTTAAACCAAGAGGAAGAGGAGGATGGAATGGTAAAAAAGGAAAATGTCTTCGGTAGCCCTCAGGATCGGACCCTGAGCTGAGATTATAAAAAATTGTCTTAAGTACTTCGACTTAAACAATGTTTATAATGCAAAAAGCCAGGGGTGGGCTCACATTTTTTTTCATTTGACCTCAGGCTGAATCTGTTCCAGCAGTGTTATTTTAAAAGGAGTTTACAAATCAAATAAATGAATGAGAAAAAATAGCACGCTGCATTCGAGTGCCCTCTTGCCCCATATATTGCATAAATATTTAAAGCCTATTAAAATTATAGTCGAATTTCGCGTAGAGGAGGAATCGAAACCCCGCGAAACGACAGTGCATGGGAACGAAACCCCCTAGTGAATGCAAAAAGGGCCAACACGGCGCAAAATATAGCCAGTTTCTCGTTTCATCGAAACGCCATCTGTTAGCGACGCTTCTTAAAATTCCCTCTTTAGTTTCGATAAAAAAGGCGATCCTTATGTCAATACCCGAAAAGCTTTAAAAAAAATTAAGCGCAGCTTTGTTCAACTTCCCTGACTTTTCCAGGTTTTAAAAAATTTCCCTGACCAATGACAACGTATTGGACATTATATTTTCCAAATTTGACTCTGGAAAATCTTTTTTTTAAATTTACTAACGACAATTTTGAAAATTAACGTAGAAAATTTTTTAAACATTTAAAAAAATTTCATGAAAATGTTTTAAAAAGATAAAATTGTGTGTTCAGAAATCGGAATATCCTTGGAAAATCTAGAGAATTTTGAAAATTTGTACGCGGAAGAGGTGGACAATTTTGCTAATTTGTAGACGGCAAACGTGGAAAACTTTGCAAATTTGTATTCAGAAAACGTGGAAAATTTTGCAAGTTAATACTTAAAAAACGTGAAAAATTGCGTAAATATGTACATGAAAAACGTGGAAAATTTTGCAAATCTATGCTCGGAAAATGGGCCCTGAGCTACCCTCGTAGAAGTATTAATTTTGGATCGCCATAACTGCTTTGAATTTCCCTGACTTTTTCAAAATAAACTATTCTTCCTTGCCCTTTCCCTCCCAGGTTACTTTCAACTTTCCTGCCTTTTCAAGGTTTTTTGGGTCTGGGGAATCCTGTATTAAGAAATTTACAGTATTTATCCCCCGATATACCGTAAGAGGGTCTAGATACCAACTGTTCATTTCTGAATGGGAATTTCGGCTAACCCATGGATGCATAAAATACAAAATAGCGGAATCACATTAAGAAAAAACTCGCTTTAAACGAATTTCTGATAATACGAACTCATTTCCAATTCACGTCCTAGTAGGCCTACATGTTTATGGGTCGAATAAGGTGCATTTCTGCGTTAAAGACGGATTTCCCAATTTGGATATATTGTTGATGTTTTGAGGCCCCTGCCGGCCTCCGTCAAGCTTTTTTTTTTTTTTTTTTTGATCGGGACCCCGTGCGTCCCACAGCTGATTGCCGCCCTGTTCGTTTTTCTGATATCAGCTGATGGACATCTAACAACATGGCGCGTATGTGGCAAGTTTCGGATTGAAGTTTTTGGCGGCCATGACTTTTTAGCCACATGTTTACTGACGTGCATGGTGTGTACAGCTGGACGACAGGGCAAGTTAATAAGCGGCCATCCCGCCTTAATAATATTACCAAATATTAGTTTACATTATAGCAAACCTGGCATGTTGTTGGGCAGCCATCCTGCGTGCATGGCTCTCAACATTTGGACGGTTCTTTGGGCCTACCAGGCCCCTTTGATTCTTCCAGGACTGAATCAACAGGATTCAAGATGCCAAATTTAAGGTTAAGGGCATTCCGTTCAAATAGAGCTTTTTTTTCCGTGGTTTGTTTCAGTTTCTTATCTGCTTGTTTCCAGCTGCCTTTTTTCCACTTGAGGTGTTCAGCGTGCTTGGTGCACGGCGTCACTGCATGCGTTGTACAGGGTGAAACATCCCGCAGAAAACATTAATCTTGCACATACGCATTAATGTTTCGCATCTAATTTTTATCCTAAAAATCTGCCATTGCTCTAAATTTGTCTCTGCATTAATTTTTATACATGTAGGCCTACTTACGTTTACGTATCCGAGAAACGAATAGCAGTAGGTCTAGTGAAATGCACGTGCTCTCTAGCAAACATATCGTGCATGGCGCCACTTTTGACCAATGCTGATCCGTCCGTGTGCCACCCTGTGTCTAAAAAATCGGTTACCGATTTCACAAAAAAAATGTTTAAAACATACTTGTGACGTGCGACTAATAACTGACAAGCTTCGAATGTGCATGCGCTAGTGACGGCTTGCGTCGTGATACAGAAAAATAAGCTCTATTTGAACGGACCCTAAAGGCGAACCAAGATTTTGCCAGTCTCTCTGGGTGGGAACAGAGCGGCGTCGGCGTCCAGCCGCTGTTTTCATGTCCTTTGCCCCTTGTTTCCCGCTTCCCGTTTTTCCCGCTTTTCTACCC
>JAQGBX010008429.1:0-10542 GCA_034698745.1 Megaphyllum sjaelandicum
GTGGCGACGTAGTTTAAAGAGGGGGGGTACAAGCTTTGGCGACACCCAGCGACAGAGGGGAGGGAGGGGGTTGAAAAATAGCAAAAACTTGGCGACGTAGTATTTGGACGAGCCCCAGATCATACAACCTAAATCAGACTAATTAGTCTGTTCATGATTGACCACAAAATCACACTTTAATTAATTTTCCCGTATTTGGGATTTTAATGAGGAGGGGGGATGGGATAGGAAGACGGTCATGACAGATTTAATATAGGAACTATCTCAGCATTCACCTGGAGAAATTGTGGGAAGCCATGAAAAACCACAATCGAAAATAGCCGACCCGGGAATCAAACCTGAGTCTACTGAAAGCAAGGCGAGGATGCTAACCTCTTAAGCCACCTTGCATCTTAGATCTTAGATTGCATTGTGTTCTTGTGGCATGTGGGATGATAGCTTTGTGCAGCCTCCTTGTAAGTCTGTACCACGTCGAACGGAGTTCCTTGTCCCTACTACTGATATCTTCATATACCTGGCTTGCTGGTCTGGACATATCCATGGACCATAATCTGCCCAGGTATTTGAGTTTGCTAGAGTTGTCTCTGTAGGTGAAGCTGGAGCACCTCATGTCCTCCTTGGGGCCCTCCTAGAAGGTTTCCGTTTTCTGCCACCAGTCAAGCGACACAACTGAATAGGGATTTTAACGTTGAAAAAGTCACGTCTGTTTTTGGTATGCTCGAATTTTCTAATTTTTCGGAAATTTCTTAAGAGAAAAAGGTTTTATTTTTCTATCTCTTTGATTGGAGCAAAAAAGTTATGCTGCAGAAATATTATCCAGTCGTTGGTACATCCTACCTCGATAGCCTGGATAGCTATGACTATGATTTGCAGCCTTGCCCTTTGATACAGATACTCCTAGGGGAGTGGCTACTGATTTGTTGGAAAAAACCGCACATCTACCTTACTATCTCTTGTTTGTTCCCGTGCATTGGCGTCACATCCGCCACATTAGAACCACTGATAGCGATAGCATGAACGACCTGTTTCAATGCCCACCATTTTCCCTGCAGTCGTTTTGCTACTTTTACAGCTACATCCATTGGCCAGGTTTCCCATGAAAGACCAAGCCACCGATCTGCTGATGTATTCTCCATCCCTATCCTGTAGGGCATCCAATGCTGAGCATTTACATTATTACATAGAACATGCACGATATTCTATTCTATTCTTTACCCTGCAGTCATAGTACCATGTGGCAGGGGGGATCATCATACAATTTAAATCAGGCTAATTAGTCTGGTCATGATTGATCCCAAAATCACAATTTTAATTAATTTTCCCGTATTTGGGATTTTAACTTAAAGGGTGGGATGGGATAGTAATACAGTCATGGCCGATTTACTATAGGAACTATCTCAGCATTCGCCTGGAGAAATTGTGGGAAACCATGAAAACCACAATTGAAGATAGCTGACACGGGAATCGAACCTAAGTCTACTGAATGCAAGACGAGGATGCTAATCTTTAAGCTAACTTGCTTAAAGATTAATGCCTGCATTCACTTTTTATGTGTCACTTTTAACAGCACTCGATTTGTAAATCTTATGCAAGTCAATTAATAATTTACTAATATTTAAATATATACATGCAGCTTTAATTGCGATCTATAATAATTCAACAATAAGAACATTATTTAGCAAAGATATTTCAAAACAACATTTGCCTTTATAAATCACGTTCAATAAACTTTATGGGACATAGAATGCTTTGCTCAATTTGGTCAAGTTTAGAGATTTAAGTTGCACTGGTGTTAAGCCTTTGGCACAAAATGCCAAATTTTGCATCAACACTGCTTTTTGTTGCACGGGTGTACATTTTACCATAAATTATTTCGCCATCCTTTACAATTCTGTTGTATTCTTATATAGCATAAGGCAAAGCTTTCTTACTAGATAAAAAGCATTTCTTTCATTGGTAGTTAATTCACAAATTTTTCCATTGCATAAAAAGGCTGGTTTTTCACCAGTACCACTTAACTTTATGCTATTTTGAAGAAGCTTTTGCAAATGGGGATCTTCATGCATCTTTTTTTTCTCACTAACAATTTTACCATTGAAATCCGCATAGACGGGATGTTCAAATATTTTTGCATGTTATATCTTTTTAATATTTGTACAGGCACTTCCTTGGCAGCTGAAGAAATTTTACGATTTTGCCATTTCCATCTCCAAATACAAATGCATAATGTGCCCAAAGTGGTCATAATTTTTTTACACTTTGCATCTTTACTAAATAAAATGTCTGCAAGATTGTGATATCTTAAAACATTTGAGCAGCATACATGATATTTGGCATTGTTATGATTTCTTGAAGAAGTAGAAAAATCGCACCACAAAGTAGAGAGAAATGTCTAATCTACTTTTTGGAAAGAACGCTTTTAAGGCAAGGTATTGCACAGAAAAGTAACTAAGCTTTCCATTTTCGTTTACAGAACGAAAATATGGTTAAACATATGGTGGCTTAATTTTTTGAAGCCTGCTGTCCAAGCAACTTAAATAACTCTAGAGATTTAATGTAGTACTTTTAACTCACATATTTTAAAATATTTTCGTAAATTTACAGCTAACTTCAAGAAGAAAACAATGCATGTAGTCTAGACAAACTTTTTTAGTAAAATTTAAACCTGGCAGCTGATTTAAATGAGATGGTACGATATTGTACGTCTAAGGGCACCCTGTGTAGGTGCCAAGATGCAGCTGGATACGCTCCGTGAATGCTGCGTTAGTTTGTGGCTCACAGTGACGAATCCATATTACATTCAATAATGCATACGGGCAGTTGAAGTGGCAGACAATGTGGCAAACTTCGGAGTTTTGCTAAAGCCCACATGTCGAGACGTAAGGGGGTGCTTGCACAGAAAGCACTGCGGCCAATGCAAGGCAAAAACACTTTAAAAAGCATGCGAAGGGCCAATTTCGAGCTCTTGCAGAAGCGGAACATGTGTAGCTACTTACCCAATTCCAACACGATTTCCAAGAAATAAATTCATAGAATTGTAAGATTAATTATCCTTTATTTCGAACACTGTAAGTTATTTGAAAAATGAAAGATCACGACTCAAGTTTAACAATACACGAGATACAAAATTTACATTTAAGTTTCTTAAAACATAAAATTGCAGTGTAGCAGGTTGTACGGCTTGACTACACACATATATGACAATGTGTCAAGACCTAGAAATGTCTCGTATGCATAATCTTGGCGTGGATATTCCAGACCAAGATTTTTACTTTACTTAGCCAATGAAATTTTAGCAAAAGTGTTTCTCAGGGCTTTCATAGGTAGAAAAAGTTCCAGGATGCATTTGTAGAAAAGGATAGTTTGTTAATGGTTATTTCTCTCAATCAAACTCCTACTTTTGTTACATGTAAGTTAAATTCCGGTACTTCTTTTAGTTCTACTGTTTAACTGCTACTGTAAAACAGAGGGGTGTTAGAGCTTATCAATACAGGTGTTCAGCTTGTGGAAGCATGACCATTGGCGGTTGGAGGACGGCCCAGGGCTGTTAGAATGGCAGCCCGAGCTCGCAACGGAGCTGTTTGGTTTGATAGAAAAACCTGCAGGTGCATCGCTGTGGCTTCTTCCTTTTCTTTTCTTTCATCTTGTACCACCCTATCAGTAGTCGCTTAGAAAACCGCACTGCATTCAGTTTATGGTCCTCCTTCCCCACAAACCCTAACAACTCCAGTGAAGCGCCTTTCATACCTGCACTGCACTGGCCAGTGCAGTTCATGTTAAGAATATGTGAGGGATATCCTCTACACCAACTTTGCACAGATTGCAGTTTTCAATCACCTGGTTAATCTTTGGGATTCGCTTATTTGTTTCCAGGGAGCCTGCTCTTGCACTAAACAACAAGGCACTGCCATAGGAGTTGTCATAAAGAGACTCCTGACAGATTTTGTCTTTGACTATGTATAATATTTCCTTTAGATTGTAGTATCTGTGCTAAGCAATTAAGTTTTCCATCCTTGACCACGGATCAGTTCATAAACCTGCCTCACAGGATATCATTTATCCAGGCACCATAGCCTGCGTAGAAAGGTAAGCCTACTTATCATCTCCCTAGCTTTACTCAAGTTTTATAATAATTAAGTTTCAAATTATCGGTTTTGTCCTTTACACCATCGAACAATACTTTAAATTGATAGAATCCTTTTGAGGTTTCTGCTGAAACAAGGCCCAGTTCAGTTCTTTTTGTAATCAATGTACCATCTAAAGGATCTGTTTTTTTCAAGTTGTATGGTCGGCAGGTATACTACGTGAACTATGTATACTATGTATACTGTGTTAAGTATACTACGTATACTATGTGAAAATTTGCGGTAGTTATTTTAATCGTTCCATTGACAACCCGATTATGAAGATCTCTAAAGAAAATTACTGGCATACTTGTAGCGTAAAAATAAACAAAAGCCAAGATTCAAGCTAAGGGAGTGTCCATAAATTACGTGAGGCATTTTTGGTGATTTTTTGACCCCCTCTTTTCCTGGTGAGATATCGTGAGATTTGGCTCTACCCCCTTCCTCCCCCCATAATCTTACGTGAGATTTTTCAAAATTTGTATTTTCAAAAACAAGAAGTGCCTTTAAGTTGTAAATTGTTTAAATTCATCTATAAATAAAAAGGTAAATCTGAACAGAGTACTTAGTTGTATTCTGGCTGTATTTATGGAATTTTGGAACAGTTCTCTTATTTAAGCTAGAATAGAAATATGGAAGAAGAATTTACACACGGATATAACATTATGTCCTCGGAAATTGTAGAAAATTTGTATTCAGAATACGTTGAGAATTTTGAAAGTTTGTACATGGAAAACGTGGAAAATTTTGCTAAATGTTTTTCTAAAACGTGTAAAAAGTAGCAAAGTTCAATTCGAAAAACATGGAAAAATTTGTACTCACAAAACGTGCAACATTTTGCAAATTGGTACTCGGAAAACGTGCAAAATTTTGCAAATTTTTACTCTGAAAACGGGAAAAATTGTATAAATTTGTACATGGAAAACGTGGAAAATTTTGCAAATCTGTACTCCGAAAATGTGGAAATTTTTTGCAAATTTACTAGTTAAATTGACCCTGAGCTAACCTAGTAGAAGTATTAGTTTTAGATTGCCATGACTGCACTGAATTTCCCTGACTTTTGTTCAAAAAAAAAAAACACCATATATTCATTTTCTTCTTTATCATTACCCACTACTGATTTTTTTCCCAATAGCTATACTTTGAAGACAAACCCCTGGGGTCAGGAGCAATGCTCCCCCTACACCCCCCTTTTTCTGGCCCTACTACTAAGAACGTAGTCTACAATCACAGTAAGAAAATCAAACAATAAATTACTTAAATAGGAACTACTAAAATTCGTAAAAGAATATTCATTCTAGTTCAGTTTATGGAGGTTCATGTACATGGTCTCAAGAGTGACTACTGGAACCAACATGTCCATGTGATTAGGCGCGTTTGGCTGGTCGGCGGCGGCTAAACAATCGAGAGGCCACTGTTCTACTTTGTGGTATTAATTCTCGTAACAGCCATAAATATTATGTATGATTTAGCCATATTTTAGTGAAGAAACATGTTTTACTTACTTTAACCCAGTTCTCTCGCAATTTTACTGTTTCTTGCAGAAAAAAAATTACGTGATATTTGCCGAGACCTTCTTTCCTCTACGTGGGATTAAGTGAGATTCGGCTTGACCCCCTCCCCCCTAAACGCCATACGTAATTTTTTGACGCTCCCTAAGCGTTGTCGAGGAACCTTTATGCCACCACACAGGCGCCGTCTATCCTCATTCTATACACTATATCGTCAAAAGTGGACAAAAAATAGAGAATTTTTTTAAACGTGACAATTTTAATAACTTCAAAATTTAAATATAAACATTAAAATGTGCAGTAGATTAATGATTATTTAAATATTAAGGATTAACTTGAATTATCATAATACAGTAAGTGCTTAAGCTTCAAGTGGTCGGCGATTTGCTGATTTCCTCATTTTCCTTCACCACGGCCTCTGTGTTTTCACAATCGACCTCCATGTTAAATTCAAACATTCCTGGGAAGGTTGTGGTCCAAATAACTTCCTCTTTGACTTTCTCTTTAGAAGATGTGCTATGTAAATCATCCTTTTTTACAACTACGGTAGGCAGGGAAACCACAGATATTGGACCAACACTCGTTTAAACAGTTTCTTTTCAATAAGTTCAACCATCTTCGTCTCCACTTCCAAATTCTCGTTTATAGTTACACTACATTCTTCTGCTTTATTTTTCACAGATTGCGCTTCTCTTTCCTCCGCATTTGCAGATAGCGCTTCTCTTTCTTCCGCATTCGCAGATAGCACTTCGCTTTCCTCCACATTCGCAGATAGCGCTTCTCTTTTTCTCTGCATTCACAGATAGCGCTTCTCTTTTCTTTGCATTCACAGATAGCACTTTCCTTTCAACCGCTTTTTTAAGGACATTCCTCAAAAACGTCTGAAATCAAGGATCAGGAAGGTCCTATCTGTAATTATTAAATTACATTCCTTGACAAAAATGCATCATTTTACACACAAATATTCCCATTTTTCATACATGTAATTTTCCACGTTTTTTTCCAAGTTCAATTTGGCAAAATATTTCGCATTTTTCCAAATTTAATTTCGGAAAATGTTTCACATTATCATGAGTGCAAATTTAAAACAAAATTAAGTTTTTCCCCTTTGTTCCCCTTTGATCGTATCCGTGTTGAGAAGACATCCAAAACTCTTTAATCTTCTGATCCATTGAGTTTTCCATCCTTGACCATGGATCAGCTCATATATTTGCCTCGCAGTATAGCTTTTATCCATTCACCATAGCCTGTGTAGAATGGTAAGCTTACTTATCATCTCCCTAGCTTTAAATGATGACAAGCCCATCTCCCTTGTAATGCCTCTATGGCAGTGAAGCAATTGGCCCCAAGAGCTGCTCTTGCATTTTGCTGCTGCATGCATTTCAGTTTAAGGTTCACCTTAGGAATCAGGCATAGGACATCATTTCCGTGGGTGACTGCAGGAACTCCTACTATCTTCTATACTTCACAAATAATCTTATACTGTGAGAATGATTGGAAAACAAGCATGCGGAGGAGACCGCCGATGCGCCTAGCTTTCACCATGACCTTATCCTTCATCTGAGATAAATACTTTTTACCCTTGTTAAGTGTTACTCTAAGGTACTTATATTGATTTACTTGCCAAACAACCCCTTCATTTAGTGCCCATGTAGAAGAAAGAAGTGAGACATCGTCACAGAAGAGCAAACCAGGGAATTTGTTAGCCCTAATCTTGTACCCTAACTTGGAATCTTGAAGTCAAATATATAACTCATTAATATATATAAGAAACAGCAATGGCGATCACGGGCATCCTTGTCGCACTCCTTTGTTCGCAGCAATTTCACTAGTACAAATTTCCACTATTTTAGTATGTACATGTACATTGAATGCTCAAATAGTGCCTGTATCACAGAAACCAGGTTATCAGTGATGCCAGACTGGTCTAGCAACTGCCAAAGTCTAACCCTATTGACATTATCAAACGCACCTTTGATATCCAAAAAAAGCAAAAAAGCAATGAATAGCGGCTTCTTCCTTCCACAATGTACTAGCAATTTCGATTTATTAAGTTATGACAAACAGGTTATCGAAACATTGCCTGCCCTTCCGAAAGCCATTCTAAATGTTTACCAGCTTTCCATTATCTTCAAATTCCTTTGGCAATCTGTCTCTTAGCATGCTGGCATACAGTTTTTACACGCAGCTGCTGATGGAAACTGCTTTTTGAACGCATTCAGAAATCCAAGTTCAAAGTCTGCCATTATTTCTTTAACATTCAGAGTATTGCCTCTTGCTGTAAACAGGATCTTAATATTTTCCAGGAGACAGTTGTAGGTTTCCTCTTTCTTGTTTGGAAATAATGCATATATACATGGAAAAGTTGTTTAATTTTTGACACAGTGGATAGTGTACAACTGATTGAAAATGTTTAAAGTGCATTTGAAGGTGCCATCAGCATGCAAGAACTCAGTGTCCTAGCTGGCAAAGATTCAATGTGGTCGAAAAAATCAGCATTCATTCAGCGCCTCCAATGTCAGCCAGAAGAAATTCTTTCCTGGAAGTGGTGATAGTGTATAGAGCTGTTATATGTAATTCCATTAGCGAAGTCGGGTTAGCAGAAGGATGATATTTGTTCCCTTGTCTTGTTAATGGTACGCGTCATTTGCTGTGTTGACGGCAAACTTGCTGCAATGCTGCATGGAGCATTTGCAACAACTTTTGTAATTATTTGGCAGAAAATGTTTTTGGTTTTCAGTGCATGTGCCTTTATTAACGCCATCCGTTTGCGCACTTTAACTTCGGCAGGATTTACTGTATGATTGTGATCTTTGTTGGGGACATATACAACTACAGCTTCTGATTTGCATCGTTCATAACAATGTTCAGAATCATACTTTGAACATACCCAGCATATTTTATCACCACTTTGTAAATCCTTTCTGTACACATAACGATCATGGACAAGCATCCATCCACCCTGAAGATTTTCCACATACTCCATCCTGCACATATTAAATCAGTTTCATGTCAGTATCCCACAACAAATCAATACTTTGCTGCGCCATCACACAGATTAAATAATAAACTTATACTCACAAACAGCAGTCCACTTACATGGCGGCACAGAGTGGTTGTTAAAAATTGATGAAGCTTTTAAGGACGAAATAAGGAAAAGACCAGCAGCTATAAAAGACTGAATCAAATTGGAAATCAGCTTTTGCTATTGCAACGAGACTCTCTGGACACCCAGGATCGCGGCAATAACATCAACGCATCGAACCGAAGGATAAGGATAGAAAGAACGGAAGTAAGGAAAGAGAAGAAAAGTGGAAAGGAAACAGGTGAAAAGAAAATATGAATATGAGCGAGAAAAGAGAGGAGATGAAAAGAATGAAGACGGAGAGGAAGAACCAAAAAGAAAGAGCGCAACATCAAAGAGGAAGAAGAGGGAGCAACCGAGGTGACAGTCTAGCTTGAACTCTAAGAGTGAAAACATCACTATGTGGATTCATGAAGAAAAAGGAGAGATCACTTACCAATTTGGACTGGATTTCTTTCCCAATTAATATTGCTGAAGAGAATTGCTGAAAGAAAAGAAGGGAAGTTGTTTGAATTTTTATAATTTTTATATTTGAAATAGTTTGTCAGATTTTGGGATAAATTAAAAGGTTTTATACGTTTTGGACAACAGCAATAGTTTTCTTGGGATTTTGAAAATCACCCTTATCAAGCTTTATGCATTTTTGTAAACTATTCGATTAATATTAAATTTCCTATTTCGTTAACACCTTTCTGTAAAGATTTTTGAGAGGGAAAAATCGATGACCTGATTTTCTTACCAGCTCCCAGAAAACTTAGAGTAAAAGCCTAGACTTGTCTCCATTCTTAGTATTGTACTGCCATAACTGCATTTATCGGGGGCTAAATTTTTACGAACCCTGTTTTTACTGTGTACGTTATTGCCAAGATTTTTATATGAGTAATATTTTTTCTGGAAATTATAGCCAATTTTTCTATGAGTGTGATTGGAGGTTTTTATCACCTTTTTGAGAATTTGATGTAACCTTTAGAGTAGATTTTTAAGATTCCTCAAGAGGAAGAACGACTTGTGTGTTTCTATTGTAGCTCAGACGTAAAGTCAAGCTCTTAAGCAGTTGTAATTCACCTTGTGCAATTCCATGATTCTCCGGTCAGAGATCACCTTCTCAGGGACGACGTCTCTAGTATTAAGTCCACTTACAGCCAGTTTATCTGTTTTACATTATAATTTTATTTTATCATACAAGTCTGTGTTTCTGGGAGATAGCCATTCCTAAGTTAGAAACAATCTAAACTGCTGTGCAAATTTAGCGCATCACTTACTTCTTCGCAGATAAATTTGGGAAAGTTAAGTGCATCACCTAATGTTTTACAGATAACATTATTTGGGTACTGCATAATGAATTTGCATCAAAGTAAAAAACATTGAGGAATACATTATTTATTGTGTATAAACCCCAAAAAATAATACTTTCCACAAATGGCAATGCATGACATGTAACTTAATTCAAGAAAATCAATTGCAAATTGCTAATTATTGTTAAACAATAACGAGTAACACCTCCTATTGCCCTTATGATCTCATTTAACGTATTGGACATTAAAGAAATCACATTGTCTAGTGTCTGTTAAGGAATGTTTTCCCATTCTTCAAGTGTTGCCTGTTCAAGCTATATAAATGTGCTTGGTAGTGGCATTCTGCCTCTAAGGCGGCGTTCCATCACGTCCCAGACATGCTCAATCGGATAAGATCTGGACTCTTTGCTGGGATTGACAGGACTGAAATACGGCCTTGCATTGCGGCATTGTGGCCTTGCATTGTCGTGGAGCAACTGAAATGTTTCACCAATAAATGGTGCAAAAGGCACCACATGTTGTTCCAG
>JAQGBX010008430.1:0-10541 GCA_034698745.1 Megaphyllum sjaelandicum
GAAGATATTTTATGAACAGTTAGAATTGAAATCAAAACGTTTATTTCAAGTGCTGAAAACACTTATGATAATTAAATCATTATTTCATAATGATTTTGGTAAAATGATAAAGTTGAGTGTCTTGATGTTAATTCATGCAAAATTATTCACTTGTTTTCACTAGTTGCATGAGGGATGAATATAATTGTACAGCAACAGAAATTTTTAAGATTATAAGTATTGACTTATAATTTTTAAAGAATGGTTTCATCGACTTTCAGTATCATTGTAATCATATCAGTATCATCAGTATCACTTTCGTTCATTAGAACGAAACTACCTATTTATCAATCAAACCTAATTAAAAGTCACCTGAATGCACGCGCTTTCTATTTCAGATCATTTTCATAACTTCCATTTTAATAGAGATACAAATAAGTTGCGTTAAAATATATTAAAAATCTGCAGGATGAAGAGCAAAAAAGGTTGACAAAGTAGTTTCTTCTGTACAAATGCTTATAATGAACCATATTTTAGATAAGCATGTTTTAGAACAGGTTTGTCAATTATTTTCATCAAAATAGACTGAAATGAGAGAAAGTTTCAAAACAATTCGAAGAAACAAACCCTGGAAAACATTTCTACTGCCAAAAAGCTATTTTCACGAAAAGCTTTCTTTTCATTCGTGTTTTCCCACTTAACAAAATATGTAGCGTAATTAGATTACCTCTTTAGACATTTATCTATTTTAATAGGAAATTTGATAGTAGAAAATAACCTTGAAATATAATCATACGAAGATATTTTATGAACAGTTAGAATTGAAATCAAAACGTTTATTTCAAGTGCTGAAAACACTTATGATAATTAAATAAAAAATCTTAGTGCTGAAAACAGTTTTGAAACCATATGGAATACTATCAAGATAAATTGAAAATGTGTTAATTGAAATAATAAGTGAATACCGAAAGTCACTAAGTTCTTGAAGATAAACTTATTGAACATTGCTTAAGGTTTCCTTGAGCCTAAATTCATGTAGGAAAGGTGCGATTGGAATGAGTACCTGTAGAATAGCCGTACTGGACACATTTTAAATATAACTTCTTAAATGAATACATTTTTGATAAACTTATTTAGTGCAATTTGGAATGGCTTACAATTAATGATGCCAGTTTTTTCTGTATTGAACTTATGTTTTGCTTAGTTATGAAAGTATTTTTGAGAAAAAATTGCAAAGCCTTGTATATTTATTCAAGTATTTAAAAAGAAATATGTTGCTGATTGCAGCCATTTGTTCCAGAAACGAATCGCAACAATTAATAAAAAATTGCTACTGTGTTTCTTCTAGTGTCGAAATAGATTTAGATTTTAACACTTAATTTGAATTCAACGTAAACTACATCTCAGATTTTTTTTAAGAATTCATTTTTTTTTTCTGTGGGAAATCCTGGATTATCATCGGAAACATTATTGCAGCAAATATTTAGTATTTGTAGTTAAATAATTGGTACAAGGACAACGACCTAATTTTTGCTGATACTAGCTGTGAGACACGAAGGCCGTCTCACACTAGCGACGTTTCGGGACCATGTCCCTTTATTCAAGCTCTGAATAGCTTGTTCAGAGCTTGAATAAAGGGACCTTGTCCCGAAACGTAGCTAGTATCAGCAAAAATTTGGTCGTTGTAATTGTACCAATTATTTAATTATCATTCCGACCACTTGAAGATGGGTTCATGGAGTATTTGTAGTTCGGCGATTTGTTTTTTTAAAAAGTGACTTCATAACAATATGCTTCACAATTTAAAAAAAGTATGAAATTAAAATTTTTATCATTTTCAAACGAGTTGGAAGCCTAAAATCTCGAAAAGGACAATTCAAGGCAATACGGAAAACTTATTTGTTCATAGACATTAACATATTCGTCGCAAATTGTGATTGGCCAGATGGACGAGTCGTTTGTGGCAAAGTTTATTTTTTTTATCCTAAAGCATCTCCGATAAATGCTTTAAACACTTGTGCCATTAACGATCAAAAATGTACTGCAATTGCATAACTTGAGAAAGTTGGAATACTATGTTCTGCAGAAGTTGGCCATTTTATGATCACAACTGCTTTAGCAAGCAATCTGTACTGTTTTATATGATGCTTTAATGAGATTAATGCGTATTGTATAAAACTCACTACAGGTATAACATTTTTTGACTTCAAGCTGGACTCTTAAGATGGCGGCAATTTTGATCATTCCAGTCCATTGAATGGTTGTATTTTGAGTTATTTAAGTAGAAATGCCTCAATTAATTTGATTTATAAACTATTGCGTAAATGTATATCAATTATCAAATCAAAATAGTCTTGTAAGCAATTAATTAACGCCATAACTCGCTCACAAACGCCCAGGTTCGCCATCCTTCACAGTCAAAATGTTCAAAAAGCTCAATCTGTGGCAACACGCGATGTCATTATTTGTTAACAGAATTCGTAGAATATCATATTCTCACTAAATGTACTCAAATTGGCGGTTTTGAACAATTACTATGCTTTCATATATCCATGTACCTGATTTTTTTTTAAATTTTTCTTACAAATATTGAATGCTATCACATCCGTTGAGTGCGGACAGTAAAGGTAGAAACTAATGATGACTACAGTTTGTATTTGTGGAATAATAAATTAATTACGGAAGAAATTAAAATAAACAATATTCGCAATTTACAGTTTTTTTCAGAATTAATCATTTATTTCGTCTAACCTGTTTTTTGCACACACTGTGCAGCATGTTATTACAGTAAAACCTATAAAAGTGACTACCTTTGTGTAGGCCTACATTTTCTTCATAAAAATACTTTGTATATAGTGACCACCTGCTTATTGTGTACAGTGATCAGTGTGTGTTGCCCTTTTTGCCATTTTTGCATTGCTAATGTACCTTATAAAGCGACCAAATAGCAGATGAATCAATTTACATCCTGCTTTAACCCCAGTGGTTCTCAAATAATTCAGCCAAGCATGCAATTCAGATCGAAAAAAAAAACTGAAAACATAATTCAGATCGAAAAAAATCACTGAAAACATGATCACAAGAAGCAAGAAAGCATTTAATACAAGAAAAATTTGATAATTTTTTTTTCTTTAAATAAAAAACAAATTGTAATAAGGCAATAAATATACTCAATGTGAAGCACGTGGACATGATGATTCTGTAGTTTTTTGGTTTTGCGGTTTTTCTACATGTATTACTGTCAGTAAGTCTACATGTACAAGTACGGTGTGCATATTCATTTTAATGTGTTCATTACCACCTGTGTAGGCTACTGTGACCAACATTTAATTTTAGTTAGTGGTCACTCTTAACAGGTTTTACTGTACATACAGTATAATAAAATAATACAATGTATGGTATTAAATCAAAACTAATAAATTTATATCCTACTCCTCTACAAGCAAGAACATGCATGCATGGTGACATTCGTAATGCCATTAATAGAATATAATGTTGTTGATTGTTCTAATTCCAGTAAAATATTTGACTAATCGCATTAGTGGCATACAAATAATGAATAATTGCGGCTCGTGACTCCAAGGACATTTTTAAGCCAATCATATTTTTCTGATAAATGTAAGTACTCCATTGATACTTTTATATAATGGGCAATATAAATTTACAAATGTGTGGAAAAATCAATGAAAGCAACATCCGGAAAACAACATTGAAAGTGTATCATAATTTCCTACTTAAAATAGTTCTTTGAAAGAGGTAGATATATAAGGATGCTCATTGGCAGCATTTGGCATAAACCTGGGGATAATCCGAACGAAAGGTTTAGAACTACTAAAGCTCCAATACTACAAAGGTAAACAAATACCTTGTACTATGCCATATATTTCATTTTATCACTTATACAATTTTTCATTGACCAATTGAATCATTTTTAAAGGTGACCAACATGACCACCTTCATCGTAGCCATCGCCATCTTGGTTTCAGTGATTGAGTTTACATCAGGTATGAATCACTTGCATAAAAAAACCTATTTAAATAAAAGCATGATCAACCCAGACACTTGTAAAAACACGACAAAGGTCACATTCAATTTGCTAATGGTATTTATGTGCAATGTAGAAACACGTGGAGATTCCCCAGTCCGTGTTAAAACGTCTTTATAATGTAATTTCTGCCACTATTGAGGATATCATCTTCATCCCACTTTTCTGTTACTGAATTTCCACCCTTCTGGAACTATTAAAATGTCAAGCTTTCTAAAATAAGATACATCCAACATTAATCCTAATATTGGGGAAAATCAATTTTTATTAGACTGCTGAAAACTATTTGTAAACCAATTGCAAATTATTTTACAGGATATACTAGCTACAACAGCAACACCGAGCTTTGCTGCAACGGAACGGTTCTTCCAAAAGGAACTGACGATGGCTGCTGTGGCCAACAAAGTTACGCCTACAATAAATTTCTGTGTTGCAACGAACAGCTGTTTCCGGTTGAGGAAAACTCCAACCTGACTTGCTGCACGGACCAACTCACTGGGCGTGCAGGATTATACGACTACTACACTCAGATGTGTTGCGCAGGGAAAGCTGTGGACATACCAGATGAGGAAGGCTCCTATTCATGTTGCAACGATGAGCTGTACGACTACAACACTCAAGTGTGCTGCGGCGACACTGTGGCGGAAAAGGATGATGGTGAAAAATGCTGCATTGACGAGATGTATGACGTCACTTCCAAAGTTTGCTGCTTGTATTGGGATGCCACCAACCACAAAATCAACCACGATTTTGTTGACCTGGTGGGTAGCGCCAGTGAATGCTGCAATGGTGTTGCTTACGACCCAAATGAGAACATCTGCTGCAACGACGCCATTCTTGTTTTACCCCAAGGGCTTGAAGAAGTTGAAGACGCATTCTGTTGTGGCGAGGTTGCATACGACAGTAAAAAGCAAACCTGTTGCTACGAAACGGTGAACATTGACGAAAATTCGGAAACGGAAACCAAGTACCTGTACAACCTGGTAGAAATTATTGATGGGCGCGATACGTGCTGTGGACGTGAGCTCTACGACACCGAAACCGAAATATGCTGCAACAGCACAACATCGGAGGTGTCCAAACTACCGGAAGACAGAGAAGAAGATGATTACTTTAGCTGCTGTGGCAAAGGGCTGGTGTATAATACCAGAAACCAAGTCTGTGTAGGTGACAGTTTGATGAATCAAAGCACTACTGGTAATTTGTATGTATGTGGAGATGAACTCATGGATTGGGGCAGCCAGTCCTGCTGCTACGGCACGATTTACGACGACAATAGCTCGTTAAGATGTTGCGACCAGACTAAGGAAGTGTACAACGCTGATGAAGAAATGTGGTGCGAAGGTGAGCAGGAATTGGTGAAGATAAGCGACGACGACAAATCTCTTGGAAATGATGCCTGCTGTTCGGTAGTATACTACTGAGAAAACCAACTGCCTCCAATCACAATGAAATGACCTTTTGTCCAATATTTCATTCCAAGATATGTAACCCAATTAAATAACCAAATAAAGTTCCATTAATATTACAAATGACTTGTTTTTTGTATCATATAGGATGCTGAAAGAATTTCACACATTTCGCTTATACAGTAGAACGCCATTAATAAAGAAAAAAAAAGTACATAAACAATGTATTTTTGGACTCACTTTTATAGTGTTCGAAAATGACTGGATGATTGTATTCGAAGAACTTCGAGCATTGAAAATCCAAACACATTTTCTTCATTTTAGAACTTGGAGGTTACCGAGTAAATATATGTATTATATACATGTATTATGGTTGAGACAAATTAACCTTACAAATCTTTAACATTAATTATACATGTATGTACTGTACATGTAAATTCCCCGGCCAGGTAATGGAAAGTGGTAACGTTAGCCTGTTGTCAATATTCGCAAACTATAGTGTGACGTATTTCATATACTTAATTTTCTGAAAATTTCATAATAAATGTGTGGGTGTTGAAAAACATTTTTCGAACACGTACAGTATACAGGTGTAGTACATGTAATATTTTTTTTCATTTTTTCTCGAATGATAAAAATCCTCGACAATACAGATAATAAAATGTGTAGTAATTTATTCTATGTATATAGAGTGCAATTATTTCCATTCAATAATTTCTGCTCTTAGTTTAACAGAAGTCTGTCAAAATTTCAACTATACAGTGTTCCCCGAAAATAAGACCAGGTCTTATACTAATTTTTAGCCTACTTCAAAAAAACGCATTAGGGCTTATTTTCAGGTGATGTCTTAACTTTTCATGTTCAACAACCTACATTTATTTATGGCAACAATCTTAATTTAGTAATTTATTAAGTTACAATAATCTATCTTTTTGAAACAGATTTTGCATTCATTTTTTGCACCCATTTTGTCTGGGTGTCAACATATTATTTCCCTTACATCTTCCATTATATGAATTGTCATTTAATGATCAAGGAGACAGAACAGAAAACCAAATGATGAACCTATAACAATGATGGTCCACAAAAAGTGGCGAAAAATTGCAGCCACCAAAATTTAGAAAACATTTCTATCTTCAAACAAGTGCAACGCTGTAGGCCATGTGACAATAAATCTCTTGTTTATCTGTTTTCATAGCCTTAGAGGCTTTTACCCCTCGTCAAAATGCGCTACCTTTAATTAATGGAAAAATCCAATCTAGGGCTTTTTTTTCTGAACAGGTATTACACTGTACTTCCAGGGGAAAACTGTATTAGAATTCATAATTTTTCAGGATTAAAGAAATAAATCCAGCCGCTTTTAATACTGTATGTAGTTTTCAGTAGCTTATTTAAAAAATACATTCTTGATTTACATCTTTGTTTATGCACCAATAGTTTCTACAGAAATGGCATGGCAGGAAACAAAAAACAGCCTGAAATTGGCATTTTTCAGACCATAACGCTAATCGACATACAATTTTCCAAAAGACAAACTCCACGAAAAATAATCTGAAAATAATCTTCACCTAACACAATTATTGCGCCAAATCTGAACAATAAAAATCTATCACAACACAACTGTATTACATCAGCTTTGAACGCCAATGGGATACGTCGAAATTCGGCTAACAGACTAATAGGAAACGAAAATATTTTAAGAAAATACAGCGTGGAAAGCAGAACTTAAGTTCAGCATTAATGGACTAGTTTAACCGTGAATTAATATTTTCACTTTAAGTAATACAAACTTCAACAATCATCTTCTATTATCAAGTGGTTCGAACTGAAATAATTAAACGCCGTAAAATACCACAACCGAAAATAGTTTATTTGCAATGTACAACGTTTCGAAGCTACATATACGTCTTCATCAGGTGTCTGTTAATAGTACATATTTACCTCTGATAATATGATATATTACTCATATTGCCAGAATATTGCATGCAGTCATAAACCAAACAAAAAATTTTAAAAAAAGCAAAATAGCAAAAAATAGTTTATCGCTATTTGTTTTTTTAAACTTTCTGTTAAAAAAACGGCGTTTAAATGTAACATCCACCGTATTGATTTCAATCATAACAATAGCCAAAAAAGTTCACTTGTCTCTACAAATTGTTCATAGGCCTACATTCTAAATCAGTTTTGTCAAATTTCAAATTTGTGAATATGTAATTAATTGAAATTGAAGCAAACAAATATAAGACCAACATGTACATGTTAAAAAAATTAACATTTCTGTATTGAAACTGATTTAACTGATCATGAAAAGATGATCACTCGTGTTCGCCACCAAAAAATGTACACATGATCCAAAACGTTAATATATACGTATTTATACTGTATTATTTATACTCGCATTATACTGTAGCCTACCAAACCAACGTTCCGTTATGAGATCTACATGCATGTGGGCCATCCTGTTCCTGTCGATTCATATTTTCAAATGTTGCGATTTGGTAACACAAAGTAATGATGATTTAACGATTCTTTATAAGAAAAAATGTTTGCATCAAATTCTGCATCAAACTTAACAAAACGGCAGCAGAAAAGTAAATTTTTCAATTCTATCGAAATCGACAACCTTAATTTTTAGACAAAAGTATCAACTTATATATGATTACAAAAGTGAGCGAGGCATTTAAACCAAAGCAGTTGGACTTTATCTTAGAAAATACTACATTACAGTAGAACCTCTCTTATACAGTATGAACTAATTGGGATAACTAATTGGGACCAGAGGTGGTCTATAATCAAAAGTTCATATATCGGAAAATCGAAAAGTATGAATGTGTTATCATACCAGTCCACAAAAACACCACGGTTCATCCATGCCTTAGGTTGGTTTTTGTAAAGAAGAGGAATTTTTTGCGTTTTTGAATTAATTTTCCCAAGGTGGAGCCTGCGCCAGCCAAAAAACGCACCGTGGTGCACGGCAGGAACCACGTGCAGATAATAGAGCTAGGGTACATTATACTGTAATATAGGTTCATATAAGAGAGATTCTACTGTATTACCCTATACTATATTATAATTTTAAACAATAAGTAATTTATTTATTAAATTCGTTCAACAGAGTTGTTGCAGTATCAATGATTCCATTCATTTTATTCTTAAAGTATTGCGTAAATTTGCACCAACTGAAAAATCAAAACAGTTGTGAGCAATAATTGAGGCTACAACTTGCCTGTGTTCGCTAACTTAACACAAATAATATTCATACAGCACAGTATGTGCATGGTACAGTGTATCACGCAATGCCATGGTTTACGTGGATTATCATTCTTATGAAATGCATCTAAAATGGCGGTTTTCGTCCGGTGACATCCGGTGACATTGAAATTCTTTTATTGTGAACGCCGTGTAATACAATAAACTTCCATTAACCAAAACCAATACGGTATCGTACTGTACGTAGGAATCGAATAGGAAATTACAATTTATGGTCAAACAAATTAATAAAGAAATACTTGTACATCAAAATAAACATTATTATTAAATATGAGTTTCCTGGCAATTTCTGATCTCTTTCGCTTAATTTTTTTTTGCGCACAATACAAAGCCTGTTATTTCAAATATTAAAATTATAATGAATTAATTCAAATATTTTAAAACTTGACCACAACTCTTTTACATTGTATAAGCATTTTCATGACGACATTTTCACAGTCTCCAATGGATTATAAAGATGTTGATTGTTCAAATATTTAACCCCTACAAATAATAACTAATTGCAGCTCATGACTCAAATGACATTATTATGTCAATCCTGTTTTCCTGCTAAATTTAAAGTGTCCCATAGAAACTGTTACATAATGCGCCTGAATATACACATCTGTGATTAAATCAATGACGGCAACAACCGGAAAAAAACTGAACGTGGATAATACGTTCCTATAAATGGAATAGTACAAAAAGCTCAGAAGGCAGGTATATAAGGAAGCTCATTGGCAATAGTTGGCATTAACCTGTGGATAATTCAAACGAAAGGTTTAGAACTACTGAAGCTGGACTACTACAAAGGTAACCAACACAATCAATACCGTATGTTGAATATTATTATTGAATTTTCATTGACCAAGTGAATGATTTTCAAAGGTGACCAACATGACCACCTTTACTGCAACCATCGCCATCTTGGCTTCAATGATTGCGTATACATCAGGTATGAATCACTTGTAGAAAACGAATGTAACTGTTAAGAAACCCTCTTAATTGTATACTGTATAAACATAAGAATGAAACTTCACAAACATCATAAACAGGCTATTTGCCAAAGACATGTACCTGCATGTGATTTGAAACACTTGGTAATATCGCTGGTCCAGAACAAGACTGGAAATCAAAAAAAAAAGGTTTTTACGGCCCTCCTTTCAAAAATCCATGATGGCTCACTTACCCGCGCTCCATCAAGAAGTGATTCACCAAGTTGTTTAAGAAGCGGTCTTGCACAGAGATAGTAGAAGCAATTTGAAGATAATTCGTGCAAAAAACTCAAATTGGCATTTTTTTGAGATAGACCAGTCTTGTTCTGGATGAGCGATATCTGAAGTCGTGTTTACATGATCATAATTTATTACAATCCCACTATTCTGATGCTGATTTTTTACCCTTCTGACAATATTTTATTCCAGAAATTTGAAATTTAAGATTTCTAAAATAACATCTCATATATATAGTAATCCCAACAAATCTCCTATTGATAAAAACAAGTTCCATGACGGTGAGAATCGATGTTTAAAGCAAACAGTCTTTAAAAAAAATCACTTTTTTTTCTTATACTATGTTTTACTATGTCAGTAAAGAATAATTTGGCAATTTCAAATAAAATTGCAACATGCACCGCAATGGAAACCTAGCAGAGTATTACAAATTAACGTACCAACAAAAACCCTTTATATATCGTACATGCAGGTAAAATATTTATTCAACAAGAGCATTTATATTAAAAGTCAGTAACCTTACTTTCACAGCTTTATTGCAAGAAAACTTTCCACAGTAACACAATCATGCAACGTTTCTCAGGACAAAAATACCTTATATTCCACACAGTTCAATAGTCTCATCAA
>JAQGBX010008431.1:0-10541 GCA_034698745.1 Megaphyllum sjaelandicum
AATTAACATTGAGTGTCACAGCCAAAGTGGTCAACATACAACTTACAGAGGTGGTCAACGTATGGATGTCCATCTCCTATATATTAATATGGTGACCAACCAATGTATGAAAAGTTGGTCAACATAAGGAGGTGGTCAACATATGGATGTGGTCAACTTAGGAGGTTCTACTGTATGGCAATTTCTTTTAAAAAATTATTGAAAATAAAAGGGTTCCCTCGGAAATTTCATTTTCAACTTCCCTGACTTTACCAGGTTTTTTTAAAATAAAAATCTTCATTGATCAATAATAATGTGAACAATTGACATATTTTGCAATGTCGATACAGGAATATATTTTGCAAGATTTACTATAATGACAATTTTTGAAAATTAACGCAGAAAAATGTTTAAAATGGGCATGGAATTTTTTTTTTAAATTTTGCAATTTTGTAAATTTTGCATATTTGCACTTGTAAAACATAGAAAATTTTGAAATTTTGTCGTCGACTACTTTAAATTTCCCTGCCTTTTTTCAAAATTAGTCATATTCTTCCCTGAGTTTTCCAGACAATTTCAACTTCCCTGAATTTACCAGGTTTTTAAAAAAAATAACAAAAAATAACAAAAAATTGTTATCATTATCATTAATGATAACAATTGACATATTTTGCAAAGTCGATACAGGAATATATTTTGCAAGATTTACTATAATGACTATTTTGAAAATTAACGCAGAAAAATGTTTAAAATGGGCATGGATTTTTTTTTTAATTTTGCAATTTTGTATTCAGAAAATGTAGAGTATTTTTTTTCATATTTGCACTCTTAAAACGTAGAAAATTTTGAAATTTTGTCGTCGACTACTTTAATTTTTCCTGCCTTTTTTCAAAATGAGTCATATTTTACCCTGAGTTTTCCAGACAATTTCAACTTCCCTGACTTTACCAGGTTTTTAAAAAAATGTCCCTGGCCAATGATAATGACAACAATTGACATATTTTGTAAAATCGATACAGGAATATATTTTGCAAGATTTACTAAGGACAATTTTGAAAATTAACGTAGAAAAATGTTAAAAATATGCATAAAATTTTTTTGAAATTTTACAATTTTGCATTCAGAAAATGTAGAACGTTTCGCAAATTTTCACTCGGAAAACGTGGAAAATGTTGTAATTTTGTCCTCTAAAAATATGGAGAATTTTGCAAATGTGTCCTAAACTACGTTAAATTTCCCTGACTTTTTCAAAACGAGTCAATCTTTCCTGACTTTTCCAGACATTTTAAATTTCCCTGACTTTTCCAGGTATTCGAGGTCTGGAGGTATCTTGAATAACTGAACTTATAAGGGGAACTCAAACAGATTATTTATAAATCGTACTTTGGCCGTCGTGAATTTATGTGTGCAAAATAAATACATTGAGGGGCATTTGAAGGGTCTGAACCCACCGAGAAAAAAATTAGCACTAAATAGAATAGCTTAATTTTAAATTTGCATAACCTTAAAAGTGCAGTGTACATGTTCATTATTTTAATTTAATTTAGGCATTCTTTGTATAGTAACCACCCGTGTACAATGACCAACGTAGCATTTTTTTGGTGGTCACTTTTAACAGATTTTACTATATGCATGAATGTTTTTTTTAATGTTATCGCCATATATTTATGGACATGTACTCCAATTCGAAAATTTTAATTTAATTCGGGCATTCTTTGTTTTCTGACCACCCGTGTACAGTGACCAACATAGCATTTTTTGGTGGTCACTTTTAACAGGGTTAACTGTATACATAAATGGTTTTTTTTAACGTTATCGCCATATATTCGTGGACATGTACTCCAATTCGAAAATTTTAATTTAATTCGGGCATTCTTTGTATTCTGACCACCCGTGTACAGTGTCCAACATAGCATTTTTTGGTGGTCACTTTTAACAGGTTTTACTGTATACATGTACTCTTTTAACAGAACGTGGAATAGAAGAGTGACCTAATAGTGGTTCGTTTAATGTTACCGATCGAGTTAGCCGAGTGTTTAGTGTCTCAGCCTTGCATTCAGGCGAATGCCGAGACAGTTCCTCTAAAAATCAGCCACCACCGTAAGTAATGAAATGAACATGACAAATCATCAACAATTTGCATTTCCCCTTTGTATTATCCCATTTTTTCTATAGTTCTTTAATGTTTAACTTTTTATAGAAGTTTTTCAATTTTTTTTTCTTTTTTGGCTTTTAGCACAATTACCAACACTCCCTAAATCTCAAAATCTATTTTAGAAGCCAAAACTTGAGAAAATTGGCTTTCCTGGAATGTAATTTTAGGTAATGCTTCTCGCGTATGACATCATGACCCCATTGCATAAAAAACCGTAACGAGCAACTTGTAGATTTTTATTTTGTCCGCCATCTTTGCGCACCAACTTCTGTTTTTACTTACGCAAGTTGTAATTTATTTTAGGACGCACCTCTAAGAATTCACTACTTCATCTCTTAGAGAATTAAATAGACTTTTAGAAACTGGAATCACCTGAGACTCAGAATTCTAAGTCATAATTTGATAGAAATGACTCGTCTAAAACGATTAATTTACAAGATGTCAATGCGCTATAGTTGTACAATGACCACTTTTTAGTGCATTGTTTTTCTAGTGTACATTTCCTTTATAAAAATTCTCTGTATAGTGACCTGTGACAACCCGTCTATTGTGTACAGTGACCAGTGTGTGCAGTCTTTTTTTGCAATATTTACATTGCCAATGTACTTTAAAAAGTGACCAGATAACGGATGAGTCACGTTACATCTTGCTTTAACCCTTGGACATGATTATGTACTTTTTTGGTTTTGTAGTTTTTTACTACGTGTATTACAGACTACATGTATAACGTACAGGGTTCCCCCAGAACTGGAAAACCTGGAAAAGTCAGGGAACTTGAAAATGATCTGGAAAACTCAGGGAAGAATGATTTATTTTGAAAAGTCAGGCAAATTCGAGGCAATTATAACAGTTATAGGGCCCATTTTCCGAGTAGAAATTTGCAAAACTTTTCCACATTTTCGGAATTCAGATTTGCAAAATTTTCCACGTTTTCCATGTACAAATTTGCAAAATTCTCCATGTTTTCTAAGTACAAATTTGCAAATTTTTCCATGTTTTCTGAGTGCAAATTTTCAAAATTTTCCACGTTATCCGTGTACAAATGTTTAAAGTTCTCTAGGTTTTTCGAGTACAAATTTTCCACATTTTCCAAAGGTCAAAATTGCAAAATTTAACACTTTTTCTGAGCACAAATTTTGAACATTTTCGGATTACAAAATTTTCCCATGTTATTCTATGTTAATTTTCGAAATTTCGTTGATTAATTAAAAAAAAATATATTTTTCTGTTTCAATTTTGGAAAATGTCAATTTTTCACGTTGCCATTATAGTCAGGGAAATTTTTTATAAAACCTGGAAAAGTCAGAGAAGTTTAGAATGAAATTTCTGGGGAGCCTGTATAAGCTAGGCAGTGTACCTGTGTACAATGACCAACATAGCATTTGTTTTGCTGGTCACTCTTAAAAGGTTTTACTCATTCCTAAAAAAAATATCCCTATTTGAATGAAACATACTTTCATCAATCTTGTACCTTAAATTGAGTATGTTTTTATGCTTCAAATTGACGAAATCTGCTAAACAAGACTATCGTTGAGTACGTTTTCGTTAATTTCACTTCAATTAAATATTGAGTGCGATTGAACGTGAATTGTTTCAAAATGGCTTCATGTTGATTTTGAAATATCTAAAATCACCGAAAACAACTCTAGAAAGGAAAATAGATAAACATGAGAAGAAAAAAAAGAGGTAAACAAACTCTATATTTGAATCGGAGTTCAATCTGGGATTTCTCACCTTTGAAAAAACAAACATAAGGGTAAACGATTCGCAATTATAGCACAGAAATCTGCTTTTTTAACTTACGAAATCTATATACTCATTGAAATATAGAAACAGTAATTGAAAATTTGTTTTGTATGAAAAAAAAAACTAGATTTTTCCGGTTTTATGGTGCTAGACAAAACAAAGTTTCAAAGCTCGTTATCGTATAACTTATAGCTTTATTATTTGTATATACCGATGGTCGTTCATATTTGGAAACAAAACATTGCTTCAGGGAATTTTTGTTTGTTTTTGTTTGGTTTTTGTTTGTTGATGTTGAGGAAAATAACTTTTTCCAACAATTGGTTTACCAATCATTGGCTGGTTGTTGGTTGCCAATGTTGGTCTGATGTTACAAAAGACTTCTGGCACAACAATGGCCCAACCAGTTGGGCCAATGTTGGTAATATATTGGCTTGCCAACCATCGGCTGGTTGTTGGCTGCCGATGTTGATCCGATGTTACAAAAGACTTCTGGCACAACATTGGCCCAACCATTTGGGCCAATGTTGGTAATATATTGGCTTGCCAACCATCGGCTGGTTGTTGGCTGCCGATGTTGGTCCGATGTTACAAAAGACTTCTGGCACAACATTGGCCCAACCAGTTGGGCCAATGTTGGTAATATATTGGCTTACCAACCATTGGCTGGTTGTTGGTTGCTAGTGTTGGTCTGATGTAACTAATGTCTTCAGGCCCAACATTGGCCCAATCAGTTGGCCCAACATTGGTATGATGTTGGCTTGCCAACTATTCAGCCATCGTCAAGTGGTCGAAGGCCGATGTTGGTCCAACATTTCCCAAATCGACCTGGCATCGATATTTTTCCACTTATCCGTTTTTTTCTTTTAGGAGGTTTTCATTTATCGGGTTTTATACTGAATGATAGAAAACTTATTCAAAAAGTTTGGGGCTTAGAAATGTTTCGCATTTATCAGGTGTTTTTTTCACTTATCCGGGTTCGGCTGTACATGTATATTTCTAACAATGGATGGTTGACCTCTTAATGAATTGGTCATTTTTTTCCTTAGACACAATGAACGAAGAAACGACGGTGACCATCTCATTGGACGGCGAGGAATCCAGACTCGTCTTCAAGGAAATCAACAGCGACTCCGTGAGTACATGTGCACTTTTATCGTACTTTTTACCGTACTTTGAATACTTTGAAGTAAGTTTTCACACTGACATATGACCCGCTCAATTTTTAATATGCTTTTGCAATTTTTAAATTTTTGCACTTTCAAGTCTGACAAAATTGAACATCATTTCGGAGAATTCCGTGCAACTCAACTCGATTCGAACCCTACATTTTAATCGGTATAGTACAGATTTAGACTACATACCCTTTTTAAGTCTATAGGGGTACTCAAAACTGTAGATTAAGGCCAGCAGTTTTTCTGTAAGTAAGTGGCTTGAACTGGTCTGCTGACCTTTACATGCCTTGACATCTAGGTGTCATCTTGGTCAAAGAATCCAGTATAAACCCTATTGGCAAAACGGAAGTACAGTCACCAGCAGGGTACTCAAAACTGTAGATTAAGGTCAGCAGTTTTGCCTGTCTGTAAGTTGTTTGAACAATTGCTGACCTTTACACCTGTTGACATGTAAGTGACATCTAGGTCAAAGAATCCAGTATTCCTATTGGCAAAACGGAAATACACTCAACTGCTGGTGACTGTACTTCCGTTTTTCCAATAGGGTTTATACTGGATTCTTTGACCTAGATGTCACTTACATGTCAACGGCTGTAAAGGCCAGCAAAATTGTTCAAACAACTTAAAGCCAGGCAAAACTGCTGGCCTTAATCTACAGTTTTGAGCACCCCTAATTTTACCAAATATGCATTGATCTTTTTGCTCAATGTTCTTAGATTAATTATACAAACTTTTCTCAAGTCATTTAGTTTTGAAAAGTTTCCCTATATATACATGTAAGTCAGTTTTCAAAATATTCATTTGCAGCCTTCATTTTTCATAATTTTTCCCATGTTAATATTTCAACATTTTCCCATCTCAATTTTCAAACTTTTCTTATCTCAATTCGATCCCTAAATTTCTATGAGTCAATTTTACCAAATGTGCATTGATATGTTTTGCTCAATGTTCTTTGATAAATTATACAAACTTTTTTAGAGTCAGTCAGTTTTGAAAAGTTTTTCCTACAGGGCAATTTGGAAAAATATTCATTATAGTAGCTTACATTTTTTTAAAATTTTCCCATCTCAATTAATTTTGCAAACTTTTCCTTTATGTCAAAACTTGTACAAACTTAAAAATTATACAAATTTTTTAAAGTCAGTTAGATTTGAAAAGTTTTCCAACAGGTCAGTTTTACAAAATATTCATTAGTAGCCTACCTTTTTTCAGAATTTTCCCATCTAAATTTTGCAAACTTTTCCTATATGTCAAAATTTGTATTGTTTTCATACTGTGCATCAGTCAATTTTTCAACACGTTCAAAGGCCGTACCTAATTTTCAATATTTTTGAAAATATTTTCAGAATTTTCCCATCTAAATTTTGCAGCCTTTTCCTATATGTAAAAATTTGTGTTGTTTTCATAATGTGCATCAGTCAATTTTTCAACATTTTCAAAGGCCGCTAGTACCTAATTTTCAATATTTATGAAATTTTTTTCAGAATTTTCCCCATCTAAATTTTGCAAACTTTTCCTATATGTCAAAATTTGTATTGTTTTCATAATGTGCATCAGTCAATTTTTCAACATTTTCAAAGGCCGCTAGTACCTAATTTTCAATATTTAAGAAATTTTTTTTCAGAATTTTCCCATCTAAATTTTGCAAACTTTTCCTTATGTCAAAATTTGTATTGTTATCATAATGTGCATCAGTCAATTTTTCAACATGTTCAAAGGCCGCTAGTACCTAATTATAAGTTAACAAAATTTTCAACATTTTCATGATTCAATGTGTTTGATTTTTCAGTGTTTGGAAGCATCGTCCATGGGCGAGTCGTCCATTCCTGCCGCCATCTTGGTGGTTTATTCAGTGACCCAAGAAGAGAGTTTTTGCTCTGCTCGTCGCATTTTGTGCCAACTCCATCGCTCAAAATTGGACGAAGAATCCGTTCTCATTCTGGTTGGAAACAAATCTGATCTGGTTCGATCCAGATCAGTCGATTCGGAAGGTAAAACTAAAACTTGGACTATTTTTACTCAGCGCTAGCTCTCAGCTATTTATTTTCATAACCAAAACGCTCTTGTAAATACTGAGAAAAAAAACCGCTATTAGGAGGAGAAAGGCTTCGAACTTCAAAGAGCTTCTTCTGCGCCCACGCCAGAAATGGTTGATTTTGCGGTTTGCGATTCCAAGCCAGAGTGAAAATTAGTGAAAAATTAATGCCCCATGCAGAAAGTTGTTTTTGGCTACAACCGTAACTGCCGAGTCAACCGAGACAAGGACATCCACTAAAAATGACTAAAACAATGACGACCACAACCTCTTAAGATCATGTCAAATAGTCAGTGACAAGGGCAAAAAAAATTACTAATACAATGAGAAGGACATTGACAATGTAAGCAATAATGGTAATGACATTGACAACGACATAAAATCAAGACAATGACAGTTGTGAGCGACAACGACTGAAAAATGTCAGTGACTACGACAGTGACAATGTAAGCAATGGTATAAATGTCGTTGACAACGACATAAAATTAAGACAATGGCAATTGTAAGCGACAACGACTGAAAAATGTCAGTGACTAAGACATATGCAGTGACAATGTAAGCAATAATGGTAATGACTAAATAATGACAAGGATAATATCAAGGACACCAGCTAAAACAATGACTACGACAGTGACAATGTAAGCAATAATGGTAAAGATGTTGACAATGACAATTTTATGGGACAACGACTGTAAAATGTCAGCGACTAAGACATTGACAATGTAAGCAATAATGGTAAAGCTCTTGACAACGGCATGAAATCAGGACAATTACTGAAAAATGTCATGCAGTGACTACGACAGTGATAATGTAGGCAATAATGTTAAAGACATTGACAACGACATAAAATCAAGACATTGACAGTTGTAAGCGACAACGACTGAAAAATGTCAGTGACTACGATAATAACAAAGTCGATGATATAATATCAAGGACACCAGCTAAAGCAATGACTATGTCAATGACGATGTAAGCAATAATGGTAAAGACATTGACAAAGACATACAATCAAGACAGCTGAATCAAGGTATTGCAATGACCACGATAAAAAATCAAGACATTGACAACGACATACAATCAAGATATTGACCACGACAAAAAATCAAGATATTGACAATGACATACAATCAAGATATTTACCACGACATAAAATCGAGACAATGACAACGAGATAAAATCAAGATAATGACAATTGTCTTAAAAATGTCAGTGACTAAGACAGTGACAATGTAATAGCGAATTCCAATAGTCCAAAAAGAGTACACTGGGGTACTCAGAGTGTACAAATCTGCTCTCATTCCGTTCCATTTGTCCATCGTGCATACTTCGTGGAAATCGGTGCACCCTGCTGGACTGTTCCATTTGTCCAATCAGAGTCCATTGAGAGTACCCCGACTGCTCGGTCCCAACCGTCTCAAGAGCCAGTGTAGCCAAAGCATCAAACATGGCGGACCGGTGACGTCATGAGTTTGCACTGCGCCAAAAATATCACGACTTCCGGTTGCACTGGTATAGCCACTGCTCTGCCCTCGTGTGGACAATTGGAATTCGCCATAAGCAATAATGGTAATGACATATTGACAACGACAAAGATGATAATATCAAGGACACCATTGTTATAACTGTTGTTTATGTTATCATTGCCATTACTATCGATTTCATTTTCGATATTATCATCATTACTGTTTTTGTCATTGCTATGACGAGGGCAATGACTACGACATAAAATCAAGACAATGACAAATGTTATTGGCGTTTGTTGTAAACAATTTTATTTCTGTAGTTCAATGTCGTCAGTGTCATTAGTGTTGTTGTCATTGTCATTGGTGTTGTTAATTATCATTGTCATTCCTGGTGTTATCATTGTCATTGCTGTTGTTATCATTGTAATTGCTGTTGTTATCATTGTCATTGCTGTTGTTATCATTGTCATTGCTGTTGTTAACATTGTCATTGGTGTTGTCGTCATTGTCATTGCTGTTGTTAAGATTGTCATTAGTGTTGTTGTCATTGTCATTGCTGTTGTTGTCATTGTCATTGCTGTTGTTATCATTGTCATTGCTGTTGTAAACATTGTCATTGATGTTGTTATCATTGTCATTGCTGTTGTTAACATTGTCATTGGTGTTGTTATCATTGTCATTGCTGTTGTTATCATTGTCATTGCTGTTGTTATCATTGTCATTGCTGTTGTTATCATCGTTATCACTGTTATCATTGCCATTGCTGTTGTTATCATCGTTATCATTGTTATCATTGTCATTGCTGTTGTTATCATTGTCATTGCTGTTGTTATCATCGTTATCACTGTTATCATCATCACTACATGTTATTGTCGTATCTGTAATTATTGTTGTTGTCATTGTCGCTCGGGCCGTGCATCATCCGAGATCACATAGTTACCAAAATTTATGGTTGGTATAAATTTATGGAATGGTTTAACCATGGACCTTTGTCTAAAATCTGTTGATTTTGTCCAATCTTCCGGATTCTTCCAATCTTTCATCAGTTTCCTCACTGTCATGTCATAACATCCTTTCTAACATCTTCCAAATTCCTTTTTCTTGCAGAAGGTCTCTCGTTGGCCACCAGCTACAAGATCAAGTTCATCGAGACCTCGGTGGGCATCAACTACAACGTGGATGAGCTTCTGGTAGGAGTCTTGACTCATTTGAGGGCGCTGAACAAGCGCCGCAACGATTCGCATCGGCAACTGAATAAGAGGAACCGCTTCAGCGGTGCGCGGTCCTCCATCAGGCGCATCATCCGCAGAGTGCTGAAGAAGGACGAACCGCAAACGTCCAACTGCGACATCTTGAAGGTTTCGTAGGCCATGATGGAAGAGGACGTTGAAGATGTAAATAACACGTTCTTTGTACCGGATGTGCCATTTCAGATAAAGATGTTCGGTACAGAGGCTACCTCCTGGAGAACATTGACCATCACCATGACAAATGACCATTATGGCCATGGAGGAAGGAAGATGAGCAAGAACTGAGGAGATATTCGTATATAATAATGGACAAATTGTGATGAACTGTAGTAAGTCTCTTCGGCGCTCAGGTAACAGAATGTGAATTGTGAAAATTTTGGCAAAATTTCAATTGTAATTTCTGTAAAAATGCACAGCTACAATTATTTCAACGTAAAATTCCAGTAATCTAGCTGAAGCAAAAATATTTTAATGTCCATATAATGTCCAACATAGTTTTACCTTAGACTGACCATTGGTCAGTGTTCATTAGTTTATACGTGTATATAACTTATTTGTTGTTGGAACACGTTTGTCCATCTCTGGAGGGAAGAATTTGTCAAATTTTGGGACAGTATTATATATAGAAGTTTAAGTTAAAAACCTATGTCTTATACAGGGTGAGTCATAAGTCCATCACCAGCCAATTTTTTTCTTAACCGTTAGAGATATGAAAAATCTGCTTGTGTCGTTAGATAGGTT
>JAQGBX010008432.1:0-10538 GCA_034698745.1 Megaphyllum sjaelandicum
GGGAGGAGCAAGGAGGTATCATAGAGGGAATCACTAGACTAAGCCACAGCAACGCGTGGCCGGGCACAGCTAGTACATTATAAATATACCTATATATATATATAATATTAAACATATATTGGTACAAAATATATGATATGTGCAATATATGGAAAATATATAAATCTGGGTATGTATATTAAACATATGTTTCAAAATACAATATAAATATATGATAAATATATACTTCATACAATAACATAGTTTATGTTCCTAAATGTGAAGATAATTAAAACAAAATTATTAATAAACTGAAATTAACTTTTTTACATTTACACAAAGTAATCCAAAAATTTACAAGGTCAGCATTTAAAATTAAAACCAACTTGTTTCATATCTATTTGGAAGTTATATATCACATATTTTATTGTTTATTGTAAATATATATTATTATAATTACAATATATACGATATATACGATATGTTATATATTGTACATATATATATTTCACATATTATAACAAATACCTTTAAAAATATATTTTCCATATATCATTTTTTCCATATGAGGGCAAGATGCCCTTTTGCAGATGGGTGTGCCAATGTGGCCGCGTTAGCCAGGTCCCGCTTGCAGGTGACGAATGCGGCCCTGGCCTCCGGAATCCACACGATTGGCCGGCGGTCATTCTTCTTGCTGTCCTTAAGGTACTGGTGAAGGACAGCCTGATGCTGTGCTGCACATGGAATAAAGCAGCGGTAAAAATTAAGCATTGCGAGGAAACGACATAAGTCCTTAATTTCTGCGGGCTCGGAAAATTCCGTGATCACCTTCACCTTCTCCGGCAGTGGGCGCACGCCCACGTAAGAGAGCTCGTATCCCAGGAACGAGACGGCTTCCTGCCTAAAGACGCACTTGGACGGATTGATAATTACGCCGAACTCGCGGAAGCGGTCGAGGACGGCGCGCAGGTGCACCAGATGTTCCACATCGTCCGCAGACCCGACGAGGACGTCAACGAAGTAGGAACTGCAGCAGTCTAGCCCGTGCAGAACTTCGTGGATGAGGCGCTGAAAAGTCTGCGCGACATTGCAGAGACTGAATGTCATCGCTAGAAACTCGAATAATCCGAGCAGCATGATGATGATGGTCTTCTGGGCGTATTCGGGATGGACGGGGTTCTGGTGGTGTCGCCCGCGTGAGGTGCAATGTAGAGAATACGCGGGCGCCCCGCAAATGCTGCATGCAGTCTTGGATGTGGGGGACTGAGTATCGGTACGGGACCGTGGACGCATTTAGCCGGCAATAGTCCCTGCACGGCCTCCAGTCCACAGAGCTCTTTGGCACCATTAGTAACGAGCTGGCTTACTAGCTCTTGGATGGTTGGCAGATACCCTAAGCCAGCATAAAGTCAAATTCCTACTTGGGCGCTCGAAGCCGGTCAGGATGAAGGCGCCATGCCTTTGCGAAAACCGGCGGGCCCGTTGTTTGGATGATGCGCTGTATGCTGTGCTTTGGAGGTATTCGGACAGCAGTTGATGATACTTCGTGTTACCGCGTACCGAACTGATGCTGCCCAAGGGCCCGTCCGCAGCTTCGCCCTGTTATTGTCGACGTGACGGGGTCCACCAACCGCCGCTCAGCAATATCGACGAGAAGTCGGAACTCAGGCAGGAAGTCGGCCCCTATTATCGGCAGTATCACCGACACGACGATGAACGGCCACGCGAAAGTTTGTTTAAGCCCCAGGTCGAGTGCGAGGAGCCGGACCCTGAATGTAGAGATGGCAGTGCTGTTCACGGCGATCAACTGAAGCCTGTCCGGCGGTCTGCGGGAATCCTCCGTCATCGGCAGGATGACTAACACATCCGTGCCTTTGTCTATGAGGAAACGTATCCTGTTATCCTTACTGCAGAAGAATAGCATGGCTCGTGCCCAAAAGGAAACCAAAACAAAATGAGAAAAGGTCATACCTTGTGCTCTTTTCCCTTGAGTAACTTGAGTAATTTAAAAGCCTGCATTAAATATTATTTTTCAATCATGAACTTGTAGTTGCTTGGAGTTTATCGCCCAGCGTCGGAGATTCCAGGCATTGAAACTGCGCCCCTCTGCTACCAACAATGGTAGCAGAGCGTGGTTAGGACTGTTCCAGTCTTACCACTGACCTTCTGTGCGCTGTTCATGTGAAAATAGTGGCCCAGAGGATCATCTAGACTGCTGTCCTGTTGCCAGGAGTCGCCTGGCAGTCCAAGAATGTTCATCCATATTGCAAACCTGCTTCAAAGGCCTGTCCGGCGGTCAGGCCTTTTGTAACGGTGCTTTTGTATTTTTGTCGTTTTGACTCACAATGCTTGCTAATCTTTCATTGATCGTTTTCAGGCCCCCTCCGATTCCTAGCGCCACTCCAGTACCCAGGGATTTCAGTAATCTATTTATTTAAGGGTACCACCTGCACTGAGTTACCAGTTTTGCAGGCCGACAGTGGTTTAGCGTCCCGCTCTATTAATCATTACTTGTGTGTTTAGGTTTTTTAGGGTACAGCAAAATACTTTGTCGTGAGATTGCCGCCATGACGTGATGAGTGCAGGGAGGTCTTGCTGCACATACATAAGACCTATCAACCCACCTCCCGCAAGCGACGTTGGCATTTGCGATGCCAATTCGTTTCGCTCAGGATGGAAGCTCAAGAGTCCATCGAATCCCACATTGCGAGGGTGAAGCGTGTAGTGACTCTACTGGAAGAGGCGAGTCGTCCAGTCGATGCCGAGGAACAAGCGTTCCAGATGTTGATGAGGTTGCCTCCCAGCTTCGACCTGAAGATAAAATTATTGCACACATGGTCTGACGTGGAGTTTACTCCTGCCAGGGTCAAGGAGGCCCTCTTTGCCAAGGCTAATAACCTTAGATACGCTAGGGGTCTTAGCGTAGCTATGATGGAACCCGAATCCACTGACGATGTCCTCCTCTCCCAGCGTACCAGTGCGGGGCAAACGGGGGCCCGTCCAAAGGAGACCAGGACCGGTTACCGGTGTCAGAAAGTTGGCCACCTTGCCAACGAATGCCGGTCTGTTCCTTGTGGACAGGGTTTTCAACCCACTGCACCGGGACGGGGGAGAGGCGGAAGGCGTCGTGGAGGAAAGTCGAAGGGTAAAGCTGCCTCGAAGGTAGTTGGCGTTCCTCAAGAGTAGGCCGGCTTTGACGTCATGAACGTGGACGGATCCTTTGACTGAACTGGGGTGGACGTAGTAGCATTGAGCACCGGCAAGCCAGACGTCGATAGATGGACCTGGGATTCCGGTGCTGGCATGAGAATTAGCCATGACCGTAGGTGGTTCGCTCACCTGGAGGAGATCACCCTGATTAAGATGAATTCTTTTTCAGGTACATTTCAAGTTACCGGAGTGACCCGGATACTTCCCGACAACAACCGTTGACGCCAGACCAACCAACGATGCTACAAAAGCCCTCGGTGGTCTGGAAACGAGAGCTTAAGCCTCGCAAGAAGGGCGATCGCGTAGACGTGTATTACCGGCGTGGGGATACATGTCTTAAGACTAAGTACGAGGTTACTACCTTTTGTCAAAAGGAGAATCTCCCCTGCGATCTAGATGCTTTTGACTTCTTTCCTAAAAATACTTTTCAGAGGGAGATCAAAATTGCCCCATCGGACAAAACAGACACAGGTCCCCAAACCGGAGCCAAAGGTTTCTGACGAACCAGCTCCTGGGCCCTGGGATCTCGCTACCCCTGCTGCTGCTAAAATCCCATGTGGTGGAGGAGACGGAACCCTCCACGTACGAAGAGGCGATGTCGGCGCCGGATGCCGATAAATGGCAGGAAGCGATGAAGGACGAGTTGCAAATCCTTAAAGAGCGTAACGTCCACGAGTCTGTACCGCCTCAGCAGGTCCGCCATTTTTGGGTGTTGAAATCTAGTAATTAGGGATATTTCCAAAGGGTAAAGGGACCCTTTAAATTTGAGAGGGTAAGGTCAAAATAAAGAGGGGTAAAAGTTCGGAATTGAGAAGTTTGAAAAACGGAAATTTAAAGTGTTCCATAAGGGTAGCTAAGAGCTGGAAAATGATTATCCCTTACTTTTCCGCTATTTTCCCTTATTTCTAAAAACTGTTTTTTTGGCCTAAATATTGAAAATAGAGGATTGGGGTCACCTCTAAAGGTGTTTTTGAGCAAAAAGGAAACTTTGCAATTACCCCTACTTTCTATCCTTTACCTCCACTTTTTTTTGGCAAAACACTCAAAAAACAAAACTAGAGTGATCGGTAGCCATTTTGACAACCCTCACTCTTTACCTTACTTTTTTAAAGTAGGCCAAACCCATCGAGTGGGGTATCAAAACACTCAGGGGAATAATTGCCATTTTATTTCTCATTTTATATTTTAAGATAGCTATTAAATAAACAAGGAAATTAAGTCCTGCATTCTTTTTTAAAGCTAAAAAAACAAATTTGGCAAAAGTACCTGACTTGTGTTGTGTGCTAAATGTGACTCCTTCGACTTGCTTGGCTTAATTGCTGCATTCGGCTGAATAAACTTTGGCATACACGAGGAACAAGGCCCAATTTCTTCCTAGGGATTTTCACCAAACAAGCAATTAATTAACGTCAGTTAATACCTTTTAAATACCTAGGTATTTTTTAAAAACCTAGAAAATTCCATCAATTAAGTTGATCAGGTAGCTAGAAGAGCGCTATAGTATACATGTACGTTGAACGAAAATTGTGCATAATTGCTTGACACCTGCTACTGTGGTTATTTAACATGCCGTCATCATAAATGGGAAATTATTTTTAATAGCAAAATATACCTCAGTTTTAATATTTTCCACGCACCTCCAATCCATTTCAGATACCATCGAAAGTGTAGTGCAGACAACACACCCACCGAATCCATTTTGGTTCTTCTTGACTGGAGCAGAGTAACGAAGGCCCATAAAGGCACTGATTATTGAATCTTTTTACCATAGGTGCTTGTACTGCAGTACAGCCAAAGTAGGTATAGCTCAGGAATGTCTGGATAAACTAATTTTGAATAAAACTAGCATAGACATATTTAATTGTTATTCTCACGCTTATTATTCACAGGAGCGCCGCAACGAATTAGTAGATTGAAAGAAGGCCCATAAAGGCACTGATTATTGAATCTTTTTACCATATGGTGCTTGTACTACAGTATAGCCAAAGTAGGTATAGCTCAGGAATGTTTAAATAAACTAATTTTGAATAAAACGGACAGACATATTTAATTGTTATTCTCAGGCTATTCAGATATCTGTATTTTTCTTATTTCAACATCAAGTATATTGATATGATTTTTGCACAGTTTGAGTGAAATGGCACTATAATGCATAGTTTATTCCAGAAACTTGAGTAATGAATTCACGAGAAAATCTGCATATTTTTTAATTAACTTTATTTGCAGCGATAACACTTGAATAAAACTGCAACATTGCGTTATAATTATCAAATTTCTTCACAATAAATGAGCAGTAAGAAGTGCTTAAGAAGTAAAGTAAATTGCATTGGCACAAGTTTTATATAAAAATTAGTTTAATATTTGAAATAAATAGCATAACAATTTAACTTTATTGTATGCCATATGTACTTCCGCCATCTTTGCATATAATGAAGAGGTGTTTGTGGTCAGATAATCCAATTAATCTTTAGCAAGATTGTCATTGTAAATTTAGCTTAGTTTATGTCAACATGCATTTCACGTGGACAATATGAATTGCATAATTTTAACCACCACAGCACAATTTAATATTGCAAATTAATGGCATATTAAATATTAAACTTACTGTATTATGATATATTTTAACAATCTTTGGTTCCATATCCCCCAGTATACTCTATTTTTGCATACATCTAGGGGCGCCAATACAGCCATATGTCCATCTGTTGATCTCTTCAAATTTCATCTGAAACGAACTGAAAAGTTACTTTGAATTATACTTACAGATTTATCTGCTGCTAAAGAATGAAGAGTGATTATGTTTTACTTGGCTTCGTCAACACTGGCCGTCTCTGGAGTATGAACATGTGATTCTCAATTTTGAATAGTAGTGTTTATAATATAGAAATGTTAATTGTATAATATATTTAAATATATATATTTTCTAGAAATTAAAAGATGCCATGGTGGTAATTGGGCCAAATCTAAAATTTTTAAGATCAAAGCTGAAGAGCTGCAACAAAGTAAACATTTAAAAATTTATGAGTGATCTACTGATGGTGTCATTTGAATCGGAGGTTTTGGCTACACATGTTTCAAAAGGTACTTGATCAAGTGAAGCAAGAAGAAAGTTTTGGATCCTCTGCTCGTGGATGACTTAACAAGTAAATATGTTATACTTTCAGTATGGAATTTAAATGTAACAAGTGTAACTCAAATATTTTTACTAAAACCAACGTCTTTGTTTATTTCCTATCAGGTTATGTTTTAGGTGAATTTCCGAATAGAACATTCAATTTGGTCAAAAAAGCAATCCGGACCATGTTAAACACCGAGTGGAAGAAATTACAAAAATCCAACGGCTCCCAGAATGGAACTTTAGATTCCATCAAACAGCTTATCGAAGATTAAAGTTTGTTTATTTTTTTGCTAGTCAAGCTAGTCAAGCTATGATTCCAATCGCATGCAGTTACAGAAAAATACATGTGTAGAATTTTTTCAAAGTTTTTTACCTCTTTAAAATACGGACTCAGAACTTTTCGGAATTTAGAGCATTCCAAATACATGTAAATAACTTTTCTGAAGTTTTCACCATTCCAAATACATGTACATGCATGCACAGGACTTTTCGTGATTTTGACCATTTACAAATACAGGGTGGCCACAAAATATTCATTTTCAATTTTCCTGACTAAAATCTAAAATTCCCTGGTTAAATTTAAAAAATCATTTCTGATTTCAATGCTTATCTATGCTTACAATGCTCATTTAATAAAATAGGCATTAAAATCAGAAATGAATTTTTAAATTTGGTCAGGGAATTTTTGATTTTAGTCAGGGAAATTGAAAATGAATATTCTGTGGCCACCCTGTTTTTACTAGTTAAGAAGCACTTTTATGAGATCCTCGTTTTTTATTAATTAAACAGTGTATAATCATTATAATTTTATTTGTATAATCATTATAATTTTATTTGTATAATCATTATAATTTAATTAAAGTTGTTTTTTAAATGTAACAATTGTTTGTTCTGTAACAAAGTGCAACATGCAGATCGCAAAAGTACAAAAGGTACTACCAAAGCTAAAAAGGCTAGTCCACACAATATAACTAAGAAAAGAGAACTCTTTATTAACTAGTCATGATGCAGCAGCATTCTTCTCAACTCTTACAACAAACATGCTACGACAAACGCTCTAAAGCACAACCAGGGTTCAGGGTTGCCTAACAGCGATTCGCCCCTTAGCTAAGCTAGTAAAAGAATATAAAACACTAAAACATATTACCATCCTTAAGGGCGCAAGGCGCAAACATAATTAAAGCAAGGTAACCTTGGCTCACGCGCCGCATGTTTCATCCAACACGAAGAGTCCCAGACTACCGACTGCCCCCTTTTGTGCCTGTTAAATACTAATTAGTCCGACCTATTACGTAAGGTAAATTAGCTTTGGAATGGCGCACCTCGTGCCATTCTCTGCTAATGCACAATCATGGTCAGATGACCATGACAGTTCATTGATATTGCAGTATAGGATTCATATTCATGCTATAGGATACTATAGTAATAATGAAATTTTCTTTATATAATTATATTTTTATATTTGGAATTACTTTAATTTACTGAAAGTATTAATTCTTTTAAGCCTAGTAAACCTTCAGTTTTACTGCAGCTTTACAATGCTTAAAAGAAGTAATGCTTTCAGTAAATTAAAGTAATTCCAAATATACTGTGGTTTACTATAATTTTATTGAAATATATGATAATAAAACTATAATAAAACTAAAGTAAAATTAACATAATACTTAAGTAAAACTGAAGTTAAACTTGAGTAATTTAAAGTTTTATGAGACAAAATACTTAAGTTTACTGTACAGTTTACTGTAGACTTTTTTCTCCTTGCCTCGTATTTTCAAATTAAGTTGACCAAAAAATATTTTCGAGGCTAAAACTCCTACTGAAAGATAACAACCATCAAAGACGAGTTTTTGTGCTAAAAGCTATACGTTCGCGACGCCTTTTTCTCGACCATAAATTCAAAAGAAATGTCAGAAAGTTACGGTCGCAACGTTAATTTTCTCAAGAACAAAAATTATTAAAATATTTCATCAAAAAAGCATTTGTCCTTTGCTTCTGTCTGATGTAAATCTAAAAATGCCTATACACGAACATCAATAAAACATGTCCACAACTTCTTTATTGCCACCAAATTCGACCAAACATGAACAAACACTAACGTCAATAAGGTGTACTTTCGCGACATTGTTTGCAGAAAAACGGAATTTAGCCTTGGAAAAGGTGATTGATTACATGACGTACGCTGGCAATGAGACGAAGACATGGTTTTAATGATTCAGTCCTTGAGTCCTTGATCATAACTTAATGAACAAGATGGATAAAATTTGAATTATTTAAAATAATTTTGATTTATCAGGAAAATTTCCAAGAAACAAAATTCCAGTGGCCCAACGCCGGCCTTCCGTCAGCTTGCCGCCCATTCGACGTCGGAAATCATCGTCCTCCCGACGTCAGAATGTCATGCGGGTGGACGTCGCCCCGCCCATGCGGCGTGACATCCCCCGATGCTTTGGCCCTACGTCGGCCCGCCGCTACGGGTCGACGTCCGGGATAGGCCTACTTTGGGCCTAAAAACAATTTTTTTAAAAAATCAAACATTTTACTTCTATACCAATTTAAAACTTACATCATATTATGTGACCAAGCAGTCTGAGAATCAGTCAGCAATCTGCCGTGCTTTGTGCAAACAAGTTGGGAAAAACGGAAACTGGAAACAGGCAATAAGTTTCGGAAACTGGTTTCAGAATAACCCGTCGCGTCTTGCACGTACCCAATGTCAAACCGTAGGTGGTTCGCCGCCCAAAATCCGCCGGTCGGAAACCGACGTTTTTCCGACGTCAGATCGCCGGTGGTTGGCCGCCTTACGACATTTTACCGCTTATGCCGATTAAAAACGACGTTGGGCCGACGTCGAGTGTTTCATGGCATGTTTCTATCTATATACCGAAAAGTGCCAGAAAGTCATTTTTTAAATTGTTCCCTTGTGCTATCAACAGAGCGGAAAGGACGTGCTCATATCTTTTCAATGTTCATGGAATCATGGTATTGATCATGGAACTTTGATGTAGGATGGGGAGAGGGAGGCACAATCATGGATAACTGAACTTGTGTTCGACAATCACATCATAACAGTAAAATGACCTTAAGACTTAATTTTTTTCTAAAATTGCTAGCACTTATCAAAAATATCGGAAAGTAGGCTATTTACCATTTCTACGGATGAAATTCGGTGGGAACGTTCAGAAAATAACATCAGGAAATTATAAAGTTTAAATTATAATATTTAATTACTGGTGCAAGTTAAGGATTATAATAATGGTAACAATTGAAAATAATAATTCTGTGTCTTAGAAATTCACTTTGCCTCCATAAATTCTTAAGTTTTTGCCCACACAAATTATAACTAAAAAGCCCAGCTGAAGAAGGGCTATGCCCCTTATAAGCAGTCTTTTCTACCTTAAATTCCTACAACACACATTATCATAAATCCTGTAGCATCAAACTGTCTTACCTAAGTTAACTTTAGCGGCAGGTATAGTCACAATGGCATAGTGAGCCTGCTAAAGGATGTGATGGTAATGCGCACTGTACACATAAAACATTCGACAGAAGCTGGAATCATGAACTCATGTTTGAATAAAATTCCAAAGAGTGTGTGATGCAAAGGCCGACTTTACTTTAAGTTGGGATGGCTCAGCCCTAACGACGAGCTCAGAAATAAGGAGAATCATGATGCAAACGAAAGGTTTTAAAAGAAATTTTAGTTCCTCCCTATAAAAGCGGGGAAAGAAAATAAAGCATGGGCGAAGTTCATCAACAGAGCGAACAACAACCAACAATAAAAGGAACAAAAGGATCCCAAAAACTTACTCATGAAACAATCCGCAAACCTATCTAAACTGCATAAGCATGACAAAACAGTGCAGTTACTATGACAACAAAAAGGACAATCGACCTCAAGCGAGAACCAGCGGCAGCCGAGGCAATGTCTTTCAGCAAAAAAGATTTAGCCCTTTCGGCGATCACTATAGTGATCACCTCATTTTTAAATTCCCTCTCAAAAAGTAATGGCGCTATTGCCTTGCTCTTTGCTGCATAATAAGCAAACTTTAACCTTCTAAGGGTACGAACAAGACGAGCTTTAAGTTTCGGTTTCCAGTTGCAAGCCGTGACTAGCGCAAGCGCATTCGAATAAAGTCTAGTCGCGGCTGGCTCAGCTTGTCAGATTTAGTCGCAAATCGCCAGTATTGTTTTGTAAAATAAATGTTAAAAACTATATAGGCGAATTGCGACT
>JAQGBX010008433.1:0-10537 GCA_034698745.1 Megaphyllum sjaelandicum
TTGCTTGTCGTCCATCAGAGGGCTCATACATTTAGCTGACTTACGCTTGCTGTTAATGTAACCAAACAATCCCCTAGCATTTCACTTACAATCTTTAATAATTTTGGCACACATATCCATTTTGTGCTTTCTGATAAGAGCAGTGACCATGTTTCGCTGCTGACGAAAATCCTCGTAGGCTGCCAGGTTTTGTGGAGCCATATACCTCTTCCAGAGCCTCTTCTTATCAGATAATGCATCTACTATGGGCATTGGGAGAGGGGCTCGGCGAGATTTTGATGCCAGAGGCACATGCTGACCCACAAGTTGTAGGATCACATCTCTGAAGTAAACCCAGCACTCATCAACAGTCCTGCCATGAAAGGCTTGTGCCCAATCCACTGCCGAAATGGCTTCATTTATTTGCCGGTAGTCTCCACGCCTGTAATCTAGCTTCCTCTTGATGCGCCCAGCTTTGTCACCAGACCTGTACATCCTCCATGTTAGCACATGATGATCCACATTACCCAATGGAGGGAGGTGTGTGACGTCCCACACAACCCCTATCTCCTGAGTGATGATCAGATCAACTAGTGAGGCTCTGTCCTGGCATGGAGCGCGTGGGTTAGGTGACATGTTGTTCCCATACGCTGTCAAAAATGCACTCCAGAAACAGCCTCTCGAACTCTGTAGCCTCAGCACCCAGCGTCAGGTCCGCCCAGTTGATATGTGGACAGTTAAAATCGCCACACAGGAGCAGATGTTTCTTTGCCTGCAAACCACCAAGGGCCTGAAGCAAACTTGCATTGCTGCCATCATCATTGCTGCCACCACTTCTGTAGCAGCATATCATAACCAGCTGCACGTCACTATGCACTGTCAGCCCAATCATTTAGGTTAGATGCTGGTCAAACCGAGTGTGAACACTAAGGTTATGCTTCTCTTTCGCATAAACTGCAACACCTCCATGGATGGTGCTCTTTCTATCAACCCAATTCATATTATATCCTTTGATTTCGAGCAAAGTCCATGTTCATCGACAACAGCATAGTGGTGAGCTCCTGAAGCTTGGACATTAGGCCCTGGCAGTTGGCCATATGGACTAGGCACTTAACATCTAGATTTTGGAAGAGCACCTTTTCTCCCTTGTTCATCATTCTTTGCTGAAGCATGCCTTGTACCATTGTTCATCTGCTTCGCGGTTGCTCCAGATGGATACAGCCTGTACCTGAACTCTCTAATGAATGTGTTTTTAGGACACTGTCCATCTAACAGCAACAGATGGTTGCTCTAGTCGAGTTCAATACAAAAGGATAAGTACTTATCGTACTTCAGTGGCAGCTTGATGCAGTTCACGTCCACATGGAATGTATCGCGCACATACCTGGAGACAGTCTCAATGCCGGTATTGGGGGCAATGTTGCAATAACGCACAGATTTATTATAAGAGATAGAATTGATTAATTCAGTGGACCTTCTAGTAAATAAAACAATGGACGACTTCACCTTGAGGTTGCTGATTTTCCAGGGATTGGTAGCAGCAGAATCTTGGAAAATCTCAGTCCATCAGCAGCATCCAGGGTGGGTGAAAAGTTCTCAACAATCTGCACACATTTATTCCATTAATGACGTTGATAGTTACTTTTTACATCTTTCTGGATATAAAGTTTTTTGCAGTTATTTAGTCTTAGTCTTAAGACCAAAAGCAGGTTATTCCCGGGAATAAATGATTTGAATAATTATCAGGAAAACTATTTATTTGACAACTGAATTTTAAATTAAATTGTCATACAAGTTATTTAAACAAAGTCTAACAAAGCAAATCCTAAACTAGAGAGAACACAGCATGTGTCCGCTCTCAGTAAAAAGCTGAAGCAAGAATGGCAGATTTACAAACAAAAAAAACTTTTATCATCCCCATAGAACGTGTCGTCATGGACGTTTAAATCTAGCTATGTCGGTGTAACAGGTTACACAGGAGTTTCAGCTTCCATAACTAGGGCACTAGCATCGGCAAAAGCTGTGGCGCTTGTCCCACTTTCCTTCACAACTCATTCTGTGGCGGGGGAATTTAAAAGTTTCCCCTGCTAGGATTTAGCAGACAAATGCAAAGTTTGCTAATGCCAATTTAAATTAACTTCATAGCTAAATAATTATGTTGGTAATGCGCTTTAATTTTAAACGTTCACCAGACTGGAAAATGCTGAAAGCTTTCAGCAGGAAATTGGAAAAATTGCGAAGGTTATTTTGCTGAGATTGTCGTTGATTCCCTAAGTTAAAGTGACTTTACATTTGTGAAAAGATGCCCGAAGTGTTAAATGCTAAGCAGCATTCTAAAATTATAAGCAGAATCAAATTAAAAACATGCAAAACAAACAGTTAACTTCATCATTCTCATCCGTTATCTAAAGACTCATAAATATAAAGATTATGCTATCAATACACAGGGTGGCGCAAAACATCCCTTAACATTTATATGGGGACAAAATGCAATATTATTCAAACTTGTTTTATTATTTATTTAATTTATTGTTGTTCCATTGATGTTCATCAAGAAATGAGACTAGAATAGAATAAAATGCAATAGGAAAATGTATGTCCTTATAAAAAAATTCGATCCATCCCTGCTGTAAAGTTGCGCGGTCGGTCTCCTGTCTGTACACTCTAAAAAATGGCTGCTATTACAAATGAATTAAACTCTCAAAAAGGTTCAATAAGCGAAAAGGATTTTTAACAGCCCTGTGGCGACCACGGATGGACTTTGTTGTCGACCTACAGCCGCGACCTAGAGCGCCGCAGGTCACGTAAGTGACCCCTACGCGCGTTTTTGTTTTTGCTTCGTTTAATTCTTGCGTTAATTTAGTTTTCCTTTCGTGTTAATTTGTAAATAAATCGTTTATACAATCTCTACAATTCGCCGCCTGTGTCCGTTACCAAACACGATAAATTGGTGACCTTGACGTGATTCAACGACTTCGAACGTTCAGCTCACGTGGGTAAACAATAGACTTCAAAGTTTTCGCGTTTTTAGGCGGAGACATGGCGAAAAAGCAGGAAATGCCGGACCGCGCAAACATCGCCCACGTTTCTTTCCGCGCTCCCGCATTTTGAAAGGCGACCCTGGGCATTTGATTCGTAACAATCAAGGCAATGTTCCGGAATGCGCGAATCGTGACGGACAATACAAAGTACGACCACGTGGTCGCCGCTTTGGATGCCACCACCGCCGCACAGCTACGAGGCACGCTCGCTCGTTCACCGGCGGATAACAAGTACGAGGCGCTAAAGGTTCGAATGATCAAGCAGTTTTCCGTGCCCCAGGCCCAGCGCCTCCGTACGCTCCTGCACAAGACGCCACTGGGAGACAGGCAACCCTCCGAACTTCTCCGCGAGATGCGCGATCTGGCCATTAAAAGACTCGGCGACGACGTCCTCCAGGACCTGTGGCTGCAGCGGCTACCGATGCAGGCACAGGCCGTGCTCGCCGCATCGAAAAAGCCACTCGACGAACTCGCAGATACCGCTGACCAGATCTGCGCGAGCGCCTGCGACACGTTCCGGTCCATCACCGCGGTAGACGACACCACCAAAGGAACTAGCCCATCGACCGCAACCACCGTCGACGCACGGTTCAACGCGTTGACCGCTGCGATTGCCGAGATCAGCACCGCCATAAATGCGCTCTAGATGCAGGACCGCCGACAGGACTCTTGGCCTCAAACCTTAAAGCGGCAGCGGGGACAAGCGCGACGGCAACCATCATGCTTGAATATGGAGACTGGGGCAGCAGCTACTGCTGGTACCGCCGTAAGTACGGCTCGCACACCCAGCAGTGCTGTCAACCCTGCGACTTCGACCCGGCTGATCGTCGCGGACCCAGGGACGTGGATACGCTTTTTCATAGACAATGGCGCGGACGTTTCGGCCATCCCACCCACGTCAGAGGACGCGTGCAGGCCACCGGACAGGCTCCAGTTGTTCGCCGCGAATAGCACGGCCATCTCTACGTTCGGGGTGCGTCATGTCGGTGTCACAGCTGATAATAGGAGCAGTCTTTCTCGCGGAGTTCAGACTTCTCGTCGATATCACCGAACGCCGGCTAGTGGACCCGGCCACATCAGCGCATCAGCGGGGCGGGGCAGCAGCTGGACTGCTAAGCAGTGTCAAGTCTGTGCGCGGCGAACAGAAGTATCACCAGCTGCTGGTGGAATACCCAGACTTGGTATGTGCAGATGTGCAGCTCAGGAATCCAAAACACACGATGCAGCATCATATCCAGACGACGGGTTCACCGGTCTTTACCAAAGCATGGTGTCTTTATTCTGACTGGTTCTGAGTGGCCAAGCAGGAGTTCAACTTCATGCTAAAGCAAAGCATCTGCCAGCCGTCCAAGTGCCAATGGGCCAGCCCATTGCTGGTGGTACCAAAGAGTTCTGGGGACTGGCGGCCATGCGGGGACTAGCGCCGGTTAAACGCATCCACATTGCAGGACCGATATCCAGTTCCCCACATCCAGGACTGCACGCAACACTTGCAAGGAGCCCGCGTCTCTCCATGTTGGACCTCACGCGGGCTTATCATCAAATTCCAGTGCACCCTGAGGACATCCAGAAGACTGCGATTATCACGCCGTTCGGGCTCTTCAAGTTTCTGGTGACGACGTTTAAGTTGGTAGCAGAGGGGCGCAGTGGTTATGCCTGGACTGGCTAGGTGGTCCAACTCAAACACCAGATGTTCATCACAAAAGGAAGAGATTTGTTTTTAAGTATCCAAAACAAGCAGTTACTCACTATTTATTATACAGTGTATCAAGGAAATCATGATGTACAAGATACACACTCATCCATAAGCAATCACATGGTCACTGAAAAGCAGGATGCATGGCACATGTTGCCAGCTTGGCAACTTCAACAGAATGAGCAAAGCAAACAAAGGCAAGATGGCACCTGAGAAAAAAGGGAGGAGCAACTACACTCAGGTGCAAAACGAAATCAAGCTTGCCCTAGGGCCAGGTATAAAAAGACATCCTAACTTGCCCTAGGGTCAGGTATAAAGTGAAACACAAAAGCAAAAACCCTAACTTAGGTGTCAGAGTGGGGCACAAGATCCTAACTAGCTAATAAAGCGATAAAAAAAAGGACCGGCTGCTAACAATCAGAACGGACATAAAGGTTAGGATCTCGGCAAATCAAATAAAATAACAAAAACACATGTGCCCACAAAACCAAAAAGGGTCAAAACAATAATGTAGTTAACTCCCTTCTCCGGAATAGGGGGAGAAGGGGGGAAATTTACGTGGGGCACCCACAGGCGCTCTCTATTCCCTATTGTCGGCTCTTTACCAAGAAATTATGATTAGAATTTTGAAGGCACGAGACATGCTACCCTTGTCCTGAGGATAACAGCCGGAAGAAGATTGTGCACCAGCAAATGCGGAGCGTACCCGTGCATTGGCTGGAGCAGCGAATAACCCGTGGAAGACTGTTGGGCAAAATTAATTGCCGACACAGCTGCAGGAAGGCAGGCGCATCAGTCACGCCCCAGTTTAGCCGGATCCAAAAAAGCAGGAAAGATGATAACAAGTGTCTGGATGGAACGCTAAGCCAGACGATCAGCTTGCTGATGGTATGGTGTACTGATGCAATGGGCAATACCATGATGACGACAGAAGTCGCGAAACGAACCCTGGTCTGAGGTGTGCATTGGTCCGAAGTGAGGACGAGGGGGCACCAAAACGCAAGATAAGGCGCTCGAAGAAATCGATCAGCGCACGAGATGTTTGACGGCAACAAGCCGAAGCCACGCAAAAGCTAGTAGCATAATCAATGGCAACAATAACCAAGGTGGCTTCCCCCAAATAGCAGGCAGGGGCCCCACAAAATATAACCCCCAATGATCGGCTGAGCGACAAACTTCAATGGGCTCCAAAAGGCCCTTCGGGGGCATACGAGGCAGCTTGGCAGGTTGGCAGGCCTCGCAGGACACGACATAATTCATGACATCGCGTTTCCAACCGGGCCAATAATAGATTCAGGCCACCATAGCTAATGTCTTGGTAAAGCTGAAGTAGCCCGCGAGAGTGTGGTCGTGACAGGCCTGAAGAACATTAGGCCTCGAAGCAGCAGGCACAACCAGTAAAATACGAGGGGAGTCCCCAGGTGCAAAGAAATAAAGGACGCCCCCTGGAGGACATATCCCTGATGTGCTGCCAACGTAGAGGGGGAATAGATAAGCGCGGCCAGTTCTGGATCTTTAGTCATTGTCAGGTGTAGGCATGAGCCAACGTGCCATCGCACAACACCTAGATTCAATTAATCCTCTGTGTCAAGGGCTCTCTCATGTTATAAGAAGACTGGTAGACAAAGCAGAATACCAGATCAAGGGTGTCCACAAAGCACCACATTCAGGGACGACAGATATCTTCCACTGGCTGCAGTTAGAAATCGCTTTAACAACAGTAATCAGTTAAGAGGGCAACTTGATGAAGTCAGAAATGTTCAAGTTTCATCTTTAACTGTTAGAAGAAGACTGCTGAAAGCTGGCTATGCTTCCAGGCAACCTGCTACAGGCCCCCTTCTCACCAGGGCTCACAGACAAGCCAGGCTGAGATTTTCCCAAGAACACGTAAACTGGGATAGGGATGCCTGGAGATCAATTCTCTTTGAGGATGAGTCAAGATTTGCTCTCCATTCACCTGATGGTAGGGAATGAGTGTGGAGACGACTAGGAGAGAGATATACTCAGTGCAACATTTCCCCACAAGTCAGTTATGAAGGAATCTCCATCATGGTCTAAGGTGGTATTTATTTAGATGCCCGCACAGATCTTTACAGGGTATGTGATGGCACCCTGAATGCGCAGAGGTACATCACAGACATTCTGGAACAACATGTGGTGCCTTTTGCAACATTTATTGGTGAAACATTTCAGTTGCTCTACGACAATTCAAGGTCACATACAGCTGGTGTGGTTCAGGAGCATCTTAAAGGTCTGTATTTTAGTCCTGTCAATCCAAGCAAGAAGTCCAGATCTTAATCCAATTGAGCATGTCTGGGACGTGATGGGTCGCCGCCTTAGAGGCAGAATGCCACTGTTAAGCACATTAATGGAGCTTGAACAAGCAACACTTGAAGAATGAGAAAACATTCCTCTACAGACACCAGACAATGTGATTTCTTACATGCCCAATAGGTTAAATGAGATCATATGGGCAAGAGGAGGTGTTACTCGTTATTGTTAAACAATACGTAGCAATTTGCAATTGATTTTCTTTAATTAAGTTACATGTCATGCATTGCCATTTGTAGAGAGTATTATTGTTTTGGAATTTATACAAAATGAATAATGTGTTCCTTAATGTTTCTTTACTTTGATTATGAAGCACATTCATTATGCAGTACCCCTATAATGTTATCTGTAAAACATTAGGGGATGCACTAAACTTTGATTCACAAATTTATCTGCAAAAAAAGTAGGTGATGCGTTTAATTTGAACAGCAGTTTAGCAACAAAAAGTTCCTTTAAAGAGGATGAGGGGGAGGGGGGGAAGAATAAATAAAGCTCGCCCAAATCTTGACAATCTAGATACGCGATTTGTTTTAACAAACGGAGTGTGCACAATATGGCAAACAATTTTCAACAAATGTATCTGCTTAGCAGACGACTTTCAGCCAATCATAAGCAGACGGTTTTATGGCAATCGTCTGTTTAATCATGTATTTGTGGAACATTACGCCACGTACGGATCATTGGCATGCTGACTGCTTCACGTGCAACAAACTGAGTAAACTGTATTTTTCCTTTGATATTTTACCGACATTCGACTGAAAGGACAACCTGTTTGTTCCAGAGCATTTTTTTTCGTTTGTCAGAAATGTTTGTTGCTATAAAGAAACTGGTTACACAACACTGGTTCGCCCTATGTTGGAGTACTGCGCTCCTATTTGGAACCCTTATAGAATAAACAAAATCTTGAAATTGGAAATGGTCCAACGGAGGGTGGCAAACTACCAACATTTAGCAAGTGTGACAGAGATGCTTCACTCTTTAAATTGGGAAACACTGAGGGTGAGACGAGAAAAAATTATCTATGGGCTTGTTTACACGTTTTAATCAACCTTCTAATTCACATCTTGTCTCCGATTTCTTCATGCCTAACAATCACTGTAGAAGTAGGCATAATCATTCTAAACCTCTGACTGAGCTCCGTGCTAATACGGGATGCTTATTTTTGGTCTTTCTTTTTGAATGCAATAGACGTTGGAATAAACTTCCTGACGATTGTTCAGATTTAACTCGAGTTCAGTTTAACAATAATTACTAAGTCGCAAATTATGTCGGAGCTTTCTCCTAAAAATGGGCTTGACTCCCCTTACCAAATGGCATTAAATTGCTGACTGTAGGGTACTGAGTTGAATTGAATTGAATTAAACTTTTGTTTTTGTTTCCACAAACAAATCGACAAACCGTTTGTGTTTTTTTTTAGTTTGCCGTATGTCGTAGTCTTTACGGGGCTTTAGAATTTAAAAAAAAATAATAGTATATAATAAGAGGTTAGGTTCGTCTAGTTTAGAAAGGAATTGTTGTTGCAAAAGATTATCGTTGTTAATAGATTTCATCGTTTTTGGTTTCGCTAGACGCAGCTGATGGAATTGAGTACTGGTGCAGAAGAACAGAAGATGTGTCCAGGATTGATGAGGGTGGTTGCATAGTGGGCAGGCATCCGTTATAATAATATTAATATTGCTGGGAGGAATATAAAAAGAGTAGGGATTGATTCTAAGTTGCATCAGTAATCGTTTGAGGATGAAAGGGGCTGGGAAGTCAAGGTATGCTTGTCTTCTATTATTACCTGGTGATAGTCTTGAGTAGTGGGAGTGTCTATTGGAGTTACGGATTCTTAGTAGGGTTTTTTGTTGCATATCGTTTGTAAGTTTCTGGTTAGCTGATTGCTGGAGTTGAGAGATTTCCGCTTCGTTGTATAAGGAAAGAATTTCGTTGCCATGATTCGAGGTAAGGGACTGAGTTATTTCCAAGAATCCTTTTAGCGGATTGTATTTATCTGGGAACAGATTAAGCCAGAAAAGGAATATCAATCTGGTGGTATCATGGTTTGGTCTTTTGTACATTCTTAGCCAGAAAGAAAAGGTCCTTTGCTTAAGGTGTATGGGTATTGGGGTTAATGCTAATTCATTGTTTATCAGGAAATCTGGAGTGTTAAAGTTTAGGAGGAAAATACGTTTGTAGAATTTTTCCTGGATGTTGTTAAAGTAATTGGTTTTATCCCATGCCCATAAGGGGGAGTTATAGAGGAGGATAGGGAGAAGGAGGGAGTTAAAAAGTTTGTCATGAGTTTGAATATTATTTAGTTTTTTGTGGTGATAAGGCGGAGCATTGTACCTACTTTTTGCTTCATTTTTGTTTTGAGGTTTTCGGTGTGTATTTCAAAGCTACCATTGCTTTGAAATCTGATCCCCAGGTAGGTCCAGTTGTTTACCACTTCGAGAGGAGTATCATTCCATGTGAAGGTGTTATGTATTACTTTTCTTTTGCCTCGAGCAAATATGACTGTTTTAGATTTGTTGGGGTTTAGAGTTAGATTGTTTATTTGGAGGTATTGACTAAGTGTTTTAATTGCCGCTCGAAGTTTGCACCTTGATGGTGCCATGGTGACAATGTCGTCGGCATAAAGGAGGCATTTAAATTTTTTCCCTATAAATGTGAGTGCTGAATTATTCTGGAAGAATATCGAAATACACTCTAGCCACTGTATGTGGCTGCAACTACATGTATATGAGGAGGAAAGGATTGGAATAAAAAACGACCATGGCCGAATTAATACAGGAACTTTCCCAGAACTGTGTGAAACCATGATAAATCATCGGCCCGGGAAACGAACCTGTGTCTGCCAAATGAATTAAAGGCGGCCGGGAAAGCGGCCACTCAGCCATCTTGCACGGTTTTAGTTGACATCTATAAATATAAAGAATCGCTGTATGTTCCGAGCGTTGTGGATAGATGGATTGATACATGCCTGGTTCCGAGGCAGGGGTTATTGAGGAGCCCCGTAACGTAAGATTACTTTTTTTTATTTTTCGTTTTATACGTGATGATGCATAACTCGTACAAAACGAACAAAAAAAAACAATCTTCTGCTACGAGGCTCTGTATGTTTTGTGGTTCGTTCATTAGCCCTACTTCGTCGTTTTTCCCTCGATCGCTTCGTTCTATTGGTAACTACAGCCCGGGCATAGCCGGGAAAACCAGCTAGTTTCAAATAATTTAGGAAATATACAATGTATGTGTTAATAAGAAAAGCTTACATTGTATGACAAAGTATAACATTTGGCCCAACAGTATATTGGTCTCAAACAACAACTCATTGTTATTTTTTAAAACTAAAGAGTCGTCTTTTATCGGATTATGTAATATGTATGCTATCAATTCCTTAATATCCCATCTATTACACGTAAAACAAGAGTATACACTCTAAATCATAGTGTCTCTTTATGAGACAATATATGTGTCTTATTTTTAAACTTCCGTCTCATTTTCATAT
>JAQGBX010008434.1:0-10535 GCA_034698745.1 Megaphyllum sjaelandicum
CTAATTACCTAGTAAATACCGGTAATATGGTACGTATTGTAGCTACGGTACTGTAATGGCGATAGTATAAAAGGAGGCGTAAAGTCGAGGAACAGACAAGTGCCGGACCTGCAATAGCCGCATGCAAGCAATTGCCTCGTCAAAGGTACGGACATTCCAAGAGGCAGCGACCCACCAGGTACGAGCACCGCCTTCGAAAAGAAAAAATTAGGGCATCCAGAATTTGTTTGTCTGATGCACCAAATTGAGTGGTAAGATGTTTCAATGTTGCTATCCAGCCAACAAATTTGGACTTGGTTCCATCAAAACGACTTATCCCCTTGTGTAACTTCGAGATTTCCCATGGAGACATGCTAGAAAGATCCTTAGATGCAACAGGATTTGTTGGAGAAGATAAAGGAATCCCCCCAAGATAGAGCTGTTGTAGCAGCCAGTGGATAGAGGCTAGGACAGCAAACTATGTAATGGGCCAGTAACCTCGAAGGGTATGGTAGTGTCAGAGGTCTTGATGAGTAAGGTTTTATCTTTTGACTTGACTGGTACTGTATAAGTTTTAAGCTGCTCTTTCAATGAACAAATGAATTCGTCATATAAATAGTTCTAAATGTAACCTTTATTTTCATGTATTTTTTTACTTTGCAGTATGACACATAGATTTTTTAAATTTACCAATGTACCCAATTGCTTTGAAAATTTACCAAATGATTCCCTGATTAACATTCATGATTATTGGAGTAGTGTTGCCCTAGATTTTCTGTTTTATTCATGCGATTTTCAAATACATTAAAACCTGACCAAGTGACCTCCTGTTTATGTTAACCACTTTTTAGTGTTTAATTTTTTTCTAGTGCATACAGTAACAAGTGTGTGTTGTCTTTTTTTTTGCAATTCGTATATTGCCAATGTACTGTATCTTTAAAAGTGACTAGATAACAGATAAGTCACGTGGCAATCCAAGTGAGGGACGTCCACAAAGTACCTTGGCTCAGGGAGAAAAAACAAATTCTAAGTTTATTACCAACTATAAGGAACACTGTTATGAAATTTTGTTTTCAGAGTGCAATTCTCACTCCCATACCCCAGTAATGATAATTAATAGGAGAGGTCGTCCAATTAGATGACCTGCGCGATTTTGTGCAGCAATTACCACTGACATGCGTGCTTCCATAATTCATTGCTTATCTAGACATGATTTCATTGATTTCTGTCGTTTTGTCCATTTTTTTGTTATCCATACCTACGACTGCATGGCATAGTTAGCATGACTGCTATAATTTCTCTTGCCAGAAAACTTCCATTAGTTCATTTTGATGAATTGGATTTTTTTAAATGAGCAAGGTGCCAAATATAAGCACACATTTCAAATCATAATATGGAAATATTTGCTGCCTAACATTTCGGATATTTTGTGTCCCCGACGGGGAAACTGGCCTTGATTCGTTTTGCTGTTTTTTAAGCATTAAAATGATCTGTTTTATATCATCACAATTGTTGACTATTGTTTCTTCGGAAAACCAGTCTTTAAATTCCTGGTTTGGAACGGTGTAATCCATTGTAGGGTTCTAAATGCAGGGAGAGTTGCTCCACCTGCCGGAAAACACGCAAAACAAAAACACGTTACGGGGTGAAAACCAATAACATAACAAAACCAATACATAATAAATAAACAGTACAATTTATTTCAGCTTCACCAAAAAACAAAAAAAGCGCACATTATTCGAAGCTGATTTGCTTCTTGAAAGCAGAATTACTTTATGTTGCGTACAAGGCTGATTGGATTGAATCGTAGCTTGTCCTTTGAAATAAACCCTCCTATTAGGGGGCGCTACAAACCGAAAGGGGACCTACTTCTCACTTGTTTTACCTTCCTGCACGTACTACAGAAGGTTCCCCTGCCCTACACCAGTTTCCTCCAGTAGGAAACATGGGTCGTACATCAATAGTTTCCTCCAGTTAGAAACTTGGGTTAAATGGCAAAGTTTCCTTCAGTTGGAAACTTGGTGTTTTGGACAGCAATGTTTTTCTAAGTTCAGTTGGTAGCTTGGTTAAATTTGTTTAAGCTCACCTGAAATCAAACCCAGAGAGAGTTGCTCCACCTGCCGGAAAACACGCAAAACAAAAACACGTTACGGGGTGAAAACCAATAACATAATAAAACCAATACACAATAAATAAACAGTACAATTTATTTTAGCTTCACCAAAACAACAAAAAAGCGCACATTATTCGAAGCTGATTTGCTTCTTGATAGCAGAATTACTTTGTTGCGTACAAGGTTGATTGGAATAAATCGTAGCTTGTCCTTCGAGATAAACCCTCCCATTAGGGGGCGCTACAAACTGAAAGGGGACTCACTTCCCACTTGTTTTGCACTACACCAGTTTCCTCCAGTTGGAAACTTGGGTCGGACACCAATAGTTTCCTCTAGTTAAAAACTTGGGTTAAACAGCAAAGTTTCCTCCAGTTGAAAACTTGGTTTTTTGGACCGCAATAGTTTCATCCAGTTAGAAACTTGAGTTGAGTTTCCTGGTTAAATTTGTTTAAGCTCACCTGAAATCAAACCCAGGGAGAGTTGCTCCATTTGCCGAAAAACACGCAAAACAAAAACACGTTATGGGGTGAAAACCAATAACATAACAAAACCAATACATAATAAATAAACAGCACAATTTATTTCAGCTACACAAAAAAAACAAAAAAAGCGCACATTATTCGAGGCTGATTTGCTTTTTGAAATCAGAATTACTTTGTTTTGTACAAGGTTGATTGGATTGAATCGCAGCTTGTCCTTTGAGACGGACCCTCTCATTAGGTGGCGCTACAAACTGAAAGGGGACTCACTCGTAACTCGTTTTATCTTCCTGCATGTACTGCTAAAGGTTTTCCTGCACTACATTGCTGCTCTCTTCTCATATCTGCCTCCCTCTCCAGTGCTATATTCTGTTTTATTGCTTACCATTTTCCTTTGAAATTGTCTTCAATTCTTAAATTCCACACAAAGAAGCCTAAATGGGGAAGCGGAGATATCCTTGTCTAATCAGAAGGTGCTCCACAAAATACTAAATTTTTGAAATAAAACAATAGCAACAACAAGAACACTATGAAAAAATGCTGTAGGTTTACCCGATACTCAGCTCTATCCAGATCTAGAAGTGGATATTAATTTCATTGACCCAATAACTATATCATCATACATTTGGAGGGGTTCCTCAGACATATTTTAAACTATAAATTTGATGGTTTCAACAATATTCCACTAGGCAATTCCTACCAATTCTGGGAAATTAGTTTACCAGCTATTCCTGGTGGGAATCTAATTCTAATTGAATTCAGTGTGCCACGAAAGTTATTTGGCTATACTTCTGGTAGTGAAGAAGGGGGATTACAATCCTGTCTGGCCCCCGATGCCATTTCACCAGGTGATCGAATACCTCACTAATTACTGGGATGATGGGGGGTTTCCATTAACCCTCACCGGAGTGAACGCGTTCTTCCATGAGATCACGTATTACCTTGCTGGCCCCTTCTGGACCCCGTCTATGGTGTTATACCCTGCGGGGTATTATCCCGAGGCACCAGCTCCGAAGAACCCACCACCCCTGGACGGGTTACCATAATCAACTCCCAAGTGCTTCGGACTGATCTTCCCCTGACCACCCTCTCACTTCCTTTGGATTCCCTACCCGAAAACTGGACTAATTTATTGCACCCATAAACTGAAACCGAACGGTAAGTAAACGTTTTTTATATATTCCCACTCATTACATTTGAGTTGGACAGAAATAGTTTCCTCCAGTTGGAAACTTGGTGTTTTGGACTGCAAGGTTTTTCTTAGTTCAGTTGGTAGATTTTTCCTGGTTTTTTAATATTATAATGTATTTGGCAATGCAACTACCACAGTCACAAATTTCAATAAAAATATTAGCTTTGGGACAAATACTGGATGTATCTACAAATTATTTTGACAAAAAATAGCCTGGTATTATGGTAACATATGGGTATTAAACTTGTTATCGGATGGCATAATTCGAAGAAACCGTAAGTGGATTGTTAGGCCTGTAATATCCACTCACCAATTCAGACTGCACAGAATTTTGACGGTAAAATAATTTTTAAATTATAAATCAAATATTTAGTGCTTAACATATAAATATTTAATCTCATAAAGTATGAGCTGGCTATGTAATACAGTAATTTTGCTCAATAAGTGTTTTGTAATTTACACGTTGTTTCATTGTCAAAGTTCTGTGTTACCTAAATTGGTTACTGCATGGATATTAGTTTACAATCCACTTATGGTTTCTTGGAATTTTTGCCACTAATGGGTATTTGCCAATAGCAGCTGGTAAGATCCAATTTGGTCATGTACTTCTTTCCACGTAACTGCGATAGCAACTCATTAACGTAAAGAATGGGTTACACGTCTGGTACCGTAGTTTTATTTAATGGTCGGATGTCAGTAACTAGCCGTAAGTCATTGGTTGATCCAGCCTTAGTAACTAAAAAGGATGGAGCTTCTCATTCGGAGACAACAGGTTTGGCATAACCTCGTTGTAATAACTCCTGTACCTTGGGAAAGAGTTGTTCTTACCGAATAGGTGATTACGAGTAGTTTACACGAAATTGGACGATTATCTGGCATAAGTTATCTATTGTGGTTCGACCTTGGCAGGTCTTGTAGGTTCGCCGAAGATGTCTTCGTTTTGAATTAAAAGCTCGTTGACTAATCGCCTTTCCGACTGGAAAAGGGTAAGGCCTTCGTTGGGACGTAGGGAAACATCCAGTTTGTCAACTGATCAGTAATGTTGATCATCGCAGAAGTGAGCATTCGAAAATTTAATGACCAAGTTCATTCAGCAGGATTAATATCTATACCTGCGGCAATCATAAAATCCATGCCCAATAAGATACTTTGCCCAGATATGCGGGGATGAGTAAAACGAACGGGATATGTTTTTTCGCTAATCGTAATATGGGTATCGACTCCGTAAAAATTTTTCCAACTTTAGTTCCTGGTCGGCGAGCTTGGCTGTCTTAACCCTCAGATGACTACCTGGGGTAAATGGGACCCCAGCGTGAAAAAAATGCTCCTCTGCTTTTAATAATTTTTCGTAATTTTATGGGTTTATGATTTTGCCTAAATATAGTAAATCTTGATAAACAATTCATTGGAATTCAAAAATAATTACATTTTAATTGTATTTTCAGCATGAAAATCTGGTTTGACCCCCAGCTGGGCATTAGAGTTCCAAAATTATTTTTAATTTTTTTTAAATTTTTAGTAATACCTTAGTGTAACAATACAAAATAAATGCCAGTAGCTTCTATACGAAGCCTGGTAAATTACTACCTGAAAATAAGAGCTGCAATTCCAAGAGCAGCCCGCCAACCAGGAGTCGCGCGCGCTATTTTCTTGGGTTTTTCTTTAATATTTACCAAAATATTAAGTCTTTGATAATAAAAACAGATCCAATATTATTTATGCCATTTTTAACCCCCCTATCAAAAGTGGGCATTAGCGTCACAAAAATATGGTAGTCATCAGAGGGTTAAACACAGATTGTTAGGAAACTGGCAATTCCCCGGAAAAAAACAAGAAGGAAATAAAAGATAAAAGACGACAAGAAACAGGAGATCTCAGGTACACTGTAGATCATTCGATAACGATAGTTTATAGTATCAGCCAATGTTAAAATCGTTCCTTCCAGCGTATTTTAAATAAGATTTTTTCGACCTACCATATCAGTTTTCTCAGAACTCCCCGAAGCCAATGTGTAAACAGTAAAGGTATTAAGTTGAAGCGAGTTGAACGCGCCCCAGAAAGTAATATTAATAGAAATTTTGAAAGCTAAATCCAATAGCAAAACCAATTAACGCGGAGTGACCTTTGATCCTTTTCGTTTTAAGTCTGGGCATCGCTGAAGGAGCTGGCGGTATTAATTTTCAGCAAGCTGCTCGAAGACTATCGAATGTGCATCTACTTGTACGTAATTATGCAGGATTACGTTAAAATGACTTTTTAATAGCGGACGTAAATAAGCGGGAGACGGGAGCATTTTATATTAAATTACACCGCGGGGCAATTCGGTTGACACTTCTCCGAAAATTGCCCTTTTCCATTTTCCATCAGTATCCTATGTTACTCGCAGCTCCCGAGATACCGGGAGCTAGGGCATTGATTTCAAGAGTACGTTTCATCAGATTTTAACCAGAGCCGTATATACCTGAAATCCTCGCATCTGCACTCAGCTTTCCTTTCTGGCAAATTGAACATCATGCATTCGCACAGAAAAATCCGAATAAGGGTTCAAAACATGCCGGAGAATAAAGGTCATAGGCTATGTTGGCCTATGCAAACTTTAAACTTTTACGTTTAAACAACGCGCATTTCATAACCGTTCTAAAATTCTAAAACTACTGTATATCTTTTCGCCACAGTATACTTAATACCAGTATGGTCACTCAGCGCATTCCTCATGTCCATATTCGTAGCGCCAACTTCCCGACTAGCGACCACTACCCAAAAGTACCTGTGAGAAGAATGTGCAGCAGACTACAAAAAAATAGCGATCTGCTTCATGAAAATGCATTTATCGCTATAACTCCTTCCAAACGGATTATTTTTGGAAGGGGATATTAATGGATATACAGTACTTAGCCAATGGGGCAGTATTGTCGCCGTATCAATTCTTGCGCTGCAGTCGTATTTTCTGGACATAGGGACATGAAAGGTGCCGACACGGAGTGACCATGCTGGGATTACGTAATACTGTGTTTTCGTTCCAACACATGACATGCCCAGGATGCACTCGTGAATGCTCGGAAAGTGCAGTCATGCAGCCATCTTGGTTCAAAATGGCGCGCAGCTGCAGAAACCTGCAGCAGCTTGATCTCGAGACGTAAAACTGTTGAGAACGCAGCTCGAGAGATGCCAAAATGCGAGTGAGCAAACATACATTACAGTAAAATATTGTTTCAACATGCGGGTAAAAAGTGCAGCTCACCTTCCTGCATATATATTTTGGAATTTCATTTTTTTTTTTCGCACAAATTTGCTTATCTGCATTCTCCGCCGATGTACATGTATAAATGGAATATGTGAAGAAATGATGAAGGATTTCTGCGTCAGCTTTGGTGCTATGTCCATGCATGCGACACAATGAAATCAATCACTTTTATAGCGTCTGATGGGTGTTTTCTTGCACGTGAAAGATCTGGCCCTGGCGTGTCAAGGCTCATCAATCCTTCATTCTTCTAAATCTGAATTTTAAAATAATAATAGAAGCGGAAAAATAAGCCGGTCGCAGCCTTTTCTATGCAAAAACGACCCCTTTTTATTGGCGAAAGTGAAATGGAGTCGTTGTTGCTATACATGCACATGCGCGCAGATATCCATTTCATTAATACGAACGAATTTTCCTCCGTGGAAGCAATTCGTGGCAATTACAGCCTTCGGGGAACTCATCTCCAATACCCTGCATGGCAAACATCTATCGTCCTTTCCCACATAGACTTTGTTTCGCGCAACAATATCTTTTCCCAGTGTTTCCTGAACTTCTCAGGGTTCTCACTGTCCCTCTCTCCGTGTGGCGCCAACTGCCCGGGATGTGGGAGGCGAGCGCTGCCTGAAAGGGTTCAAAGTATTGGATGGAAGACTGATAATCAATGGCGGACGGCTAGCTGAAGAAGTGAAGAAAGGCGTTGGAAGCACCAAGAAGCTCGCAGTCTTGTATTGCACAATGAGTGCAGCCTGCGTGTGTCTTTACCTATTTCTCGAGAGATTTGTGAGCAGTGTTATGCGCGACGATCGATGTCAGTGTCGGACACAACATAAACGAGGTGCTAACGTCTACCGCCCTGGACTTCTGGGAGACATAGTGCGCTAACACGGACGTGGCTGCGCGGTGAAAAAATCTCAATATTGCATTAAATGGCTATAGTGAAAACGCCAAATCCGTTTTGTCTCTTTTTTATGGCGAGATGTAAATCCGATTAACATTCTTGGGCTATTTTTAGAGCCATCCCGCGGAAGCCAGGCTGCTATCGAAACCCATTATCCAGAGTAAATAGTCGATAGAGCCGAGATTTACAATATGCATTGTATTTACCAGCAATTTAGCAAAAAAAGCGACCCGATCTTCTGGGGATAGGGGAAATTCAACAGCGATGTATCTCTCGCACTTCGAATTTATTGCGAACAGTGAACGGTTGTTCGTTATTTTACTCTATAGCACGATGATGCGGGCCTTTATAGCGCTACAACTGTATACATGTATAGTAAAAACGAAACTATGACAGATCCGCTTTCCTGAAGCAACGTATAATCCGTGAAGGGGGTGACTTATTGGTATCATCTAAAATAATGTCATATGTTTAAATTATGGATATCAATTTCATTTCCCACGCCTTCACATTCTTGATGTTACACATTTTTGTACTGATTACCAGTGAAGCGTTAAAATGGATACACAAGATGATATAACCAAACAAAATGTTAAGAGCATTGAAGTTTTTTTTTTTAGACTGGTTGTCCAATTTTTGACTCATTTTCCTTCTGAAATATTTCTGCGCTGAATGCCGCGAGTAAAAAGCTAGTTTCTCGTCCTCAAATTAAAACCGCATAAATGACACGAGGTAATTTTAATGCAAATGCTATTATTGCATTAGCCGAGCTAATATGTCGCGCACTTTTGGCCTCGACGCTTTTCTACAAGCTTCTTCTGCATGCCTTTCCCAGATTGGCACGTTCTTCTCTCGCAACTCTTGAAAGCTCTGGCACTCTGCACCTGTATGCAATGGCCAGTGTCCTCCGCCTGCATGTACGCGCAGGAATTAAGGTGCCTATAGGGATCATGGTGGTTGCAGTTGGCCATTTAATGTCCAGATAATAAGCTCATCCTTTCATTATACAAAGTCGTTTTGAAGCTAATGTCCTCCTTATCTGTTCCATAATAAATTGCACCATGGTCGACCAATTTGGCCATGCTAGGCTTGCCACGTTGGTAAAGGAAATACAGACGTCGATTGGCATGCACGAGACGCAACTTCGCCGCATTGAGTTTAATCACTCAAGTTCGTAATATGGCATAAAATCAATTTAGTTTTGATTTCCCAAGTCAACAAACACTTCAACGAATCCGTTATTGCGGCGCATTTTCAAAATAATACGCACAAAAGCGTTGCGGGCTAATTTCTATGGCAGGCTGCTAGGCGAGTCTTAGCTGCGGGTTAAATTTCATGCAATATGCTGTTTGAACATGAAATGAATGATCATTTGACTGCGTAATGATTGCCCCGCTGCCATCTACCCGTATCGATATATGGATCTTTTGGAAAATCCAAAGAGACGCGTGTTCGTAATTTCCTTCGTGCCATTTTTTCCAAAAGCTTTTCATGACAATATTTAAAGAGGAAACTCGTTGTTACTACGAAGAAAAATGTCCGTGTAACTGTCAGGTTTTGGGTCAACGGCGAGCATGAAATTTGCAATGAGCACTGACGCATTTGTCCATGGACGTGGATATGGAAGTATAAAGCGTGCTAACCGAAAGAAGAGAATGCTTAGTTTTTCAATAAACCCTCTAACCTAATTTTCAACTATGTAACATGGTTTGTTTATTGGCATATATGCACCGACATCTATGTTTTACCGTGTTTCCCGCTTTATTATGCCGCCTGTGTTCTGTGGCAGATAAAAAGAAATGCATCGAGACAAGACCAGACTCAAAATTCTTGAAAGTCAAAGGGTTATATATACAGAAAAAACTTTTATGCCTTGTTCGAGTGAATAGAAAGTTATGTTTTGATGCCAATGCATGTCACGTATAGCGATGTTGGAATTGTCTTAACGATATTTTGCAATTCCTGTGATGAGCTCAAAAACGTTTCTTTGTTCGGTGCAGACTTATCCAAACATGTTAGGAAAATTAGATAAATTTGTTTAGGCTTTCGAAACTGAAAGGATTTGTTTAAACAGAAAAATCCTCAAGTTGAAACATTCAATCGATAAAACAAAAATTCAATAAAAAACTCAAAAACTAAATCTCTTGAGCTAAAAACCTTACATGAAATTATACATATTATGCATTTGAATCGCATTTTTAAAAAAAAAATAAAATAAAATAACATCAACAATAAATGAGACACCCTGTTTAATCACAAATATAATGTATATTCACAAAATATTTTTAAACTAAATATTTATTGAAATGAAATCTTTAAAAAATCATATGATGTATCACTTGCATCGATAGGCAGTTTTATTGAATACTAGCGGAAAAACCCGGCCTTAATTCCCGGGTAAAAATTGTCGTTTGATTTTCTAAACCCTTTTATGCGATCAGGAGTTAGATTTAGCTGTCCTTTGTCTACAAAAGATGGCGCTATATGATATGGATACATCCTGGATGGGGGAGAGGAAACTTGTTTGAGTTTTATGGCCCGGGGCAAATTAAACAGTTTTATGGCCTTGGAATTCCCCACGGAGTTCACGCTCCTGGGGGGGGGGGGGTGTGCCATGAGTGGCCAATCATATG
>JAQGBX010008435.1:0-10535 GCA_034698745.1 Megaphyllum sjaelandicum
GAGGCAACCATGCTTGTGTCTGTACAAACTGGCGACATTTCTCAAATTCGCTTTTGTTTTTTGAGCTACTTTGTCCCATAATTCCCCAAGGTCACTTTTCGAACAGTTCTATATTCAGCGAACTGTGTCAGGAAAGGGACATAAATAATTGGCCGTCACGATTGTCACACGCGCCAGCGCGACCCCTGTTTTAAAATTCAAATTTTTAGACAATACGGACACGAGGTTTGGCACCCTAGAACTATAAATTGTCTAGATGTTTTATATGCCGGCTTCGCGATTTGGCCACGACTATAATGCGTTAAATATAATGAATAAATTATTAGTGTAGGAGATAAGGGGTTTTTTTGTGGTTGAAATTTGGAAAGCGATTGTCTGCTCAATAGGCCACTTTTTCCAGTCCACGGAATTCTTCAGAACTGCATTTCATTGCAGACAGGAGCACCAAGGCGTTCTATTCCGGTGTCATATTTCAAGTGGACACGTCCTCTCGCATTTGTTTTTACCGATATTCATGCCGCCCCACGCAGCAATTTTTTTCAAAAATTCAATCGCCATTGATCTGATAGGGGGACTCGACGACTTTTTGTGTAAAATCATAGATAACGTAATACGACCCTTGCCAATATGGATTTTTCACCCATTTGCCGTGGCAGCGCTCGATGGCTGCAGAGACTCGATGACCGTTGAACTGCTTCAGTTTCACGTAACCGGAACCCAGCGAGCTGCTGGGCCTGCTGGAACTTTCAGAGTCCTCTTTCTTCAGCGACGCCCTGATGTCGTCCAGGGAGACGCCACACCCTCCGATGAACCAACCGTTGTAGCCGTTGAAGGGCGATTGTGGCGCCGGTGAGGGAGTTTCCCGTCCACCGTAAACCGAGGACATGGAGGAGGCGCAAGAACCGCTTGACGTTTTGGGCAGAGTGCCGATGATCTTGGGTTTACTGCTCACGCTGTCATAGTTCGGATACAGCTCGTAAGGGTACTCTAAGAGGTAGCCTGCTTTCTCCTCCAGAAAGGCGTCCTCGTTGACGTCGTCGTCGCTGTTCTCCACGACGTAAGCGTCGCTCCCGAAGAACTGCACGCACGTACCTTTGTCGCGTATCTTCTGGATGACCTCCGGCGACACGGGACTTCCCCTGTCGTTGCGGGCATGCCGCTCCCAAAGGTCGTCGTCGTCGTCCTCCTCCTGGAAGAACTTGTCCAACTCGGAGCACGAGCGCTGAAAAGGCGGTGCCTTCCTGAAACTCTGCACGCTGTTGTACTCGTTGTTCTTGAGGACCATGGCGGCTCTGGATCCGCTGACGCAGCTGCCACACGCAACGTGTCCATGGCCGATGGTCGAGAGCGACGGTGCCCCGTTGCACCACGCTCGCCCCGTCAGGACCAGCATTGACTGACTTCGGCCAATGGAACTACTGGGCTGATGAGGCCTGGAGAGGTCCTGCGCCGAGGATTGGTGGCGCTTCAGCGTCGCCTCTTGCCGCTGCTTCCTGGCCAGCGTCTCGAAGACGTCCTTGGCTTTGCGGACCAGATCCGGATCGGGAAGCTCCTCGTCAGCTAAGTCACGGATGGTGCGGCTGGCGCGGTCATTTTGACCTCCGCCCTTGCGGTACACGTCCGGCTTCTGCGGTCTTTGAGGCGATGGCGACTTCTCAACGATCACGATGTTTTCGTTTGACAGAACCCGGCTGTAAAGCGACTTAAGATCGGGCTTCGATGTGGACATGGTTGTCCCGGATGTGCCATTGGACTGACTCTTGTCAACGGTGCCGTTGCTGCTTTTCTCCTTACTGGTGGAGGCGTTACCATGGCCATTTGATGGTAACTCATTGACACTTCCGTTCTCTCCGAAATTATATTCTTGGTGGTCGCTGTCGCTTATGGACTCGCGGCTGTACATTGTCCTCCACGCTCCAGCCCCCACTGCATGCAATAAAAAAAAACAAGAAACAAAATTTAGGTGAATTTTTAAAGAAATGTAAAATACATTTGCGTGAAAAGCACTCTTAATTGCGCCATGATTTAAGCGCAGGAAGCCACATTTTCCTGTTTCCAGAAATATCCAAAGCCGATAAGGAGACTGCAGTCTTGACGACGTTGTCATAAAATGGAAAGTTGGACGGAAAAGGTGGGCTAATGGGTTTTTTTGAGAAAACTGCCAGTTTTGAAGGTCGGAAGTGCGTGCATGTGAACGGTAAATAAAAGCTGGCGCAGCCCTGTTTATCAATTCATGTGGCAAATTGCGATTGATTTTCGCATGTACAGTACCGTAAATCTCATTCATGTTTTACGAAAGAACGAGCAAATAGGCACGTGGTTGCTGCGTAATTCATGCAATTTTGCTGAGACATGAAATAAACTGGCTGCATTAACATTTCATGTCCAAAATGATGTCAAAACCGTAAACCTTTTAATTTTTTGAATTTGGTTAGTTTTTATAGATAAAAGATGGGAAATTGGAAATTTTGAATTTTGAAATTTCCCTGGAAGTAAATTTCAAGTCATTTAAAAATTTTAAATAAAACAGTTTGATCCCTTGCATGGCTATCCAGGGATCACTTAATGCATGTAACGGATGAAGAGTTATTGAATTACGCACATGGTAAATTTCATAATATGAAATTCTCATTCGCGAGACATTTTCATTCTTTACCTATACATTTTCTTTTCAAAATTATTTGATTTTATACTTAATATCAAAAACTACCAAACAATTGTAAAAAAATTGACGCCAGTGAAATTCGGACTATCTTCTAATATTTAAAGAAGAAAACGTGTGGTCGTGTTTGTGGGCAGGGGCTATTCAAAAAGAACGTGCATGTGATTTAGGGGCCAATCAAAAAGGACGTGTGTTTGGCTTAGCTAAGGGCCGTTCGAAAAGGACGTGCGTGTGACTTAGGGGTCGTTCATAAAGGACGTGCGTGTGACTCAGGGGTAATTCAAAAAGGACGCTGTTACATTGCAGTGTTTATGATTTCTTAAATGGTTGGACGCATTCCGGAGTTGAACACGCTTTGAGAAAACCCAAAACATGTTCAAGTTGTGGAATAGAATAATAAACTGGTAAAGGCATTACAATAACTTTTGTGGAAATTTTCAGAAAAACAAAAGACTAGTTATAAAACTGAGGTATTGGGCGAAACTTGAAAGATGTTTGAAGGAATCTTTCAGAATTGTCTGACATCTTTGAACGTTAGAAGGACTTTACATTTGCAGTAATTTTCCAAAGTTCCAAAACTTTCCAGGATACGTGTATATTTCAAGGTGCACGATATATGCACGTACAATGGCGAAACTATAGGCAGTATATGATCTGCAGACCTTACCCAGGGTTGGCCAGATCCGTTAACGTGGTCAGTCGCCGGATGTCTATTCAAGTCCGTTCAGTGAGGGGTGCTATTGGCCACGTGACTCGGTTAGTTTTGGCGTGCACGTGCATGACCTATACTTGTGCAGGATGACTGTTCCATTAGTAGTGCTAAGGCAAGTACAACGACGGAGCTTACTTTCAAGCACCTCAGTGTTTTAAATCGCACGTATTAATTTAAATTCCGGGAGGCACCCTGTGGAATTCTTCGCTGAATCTTCGCTGTCAAAATGCCAGTGGTTGGCTTTGCTGCGACTTGATGGATTTCGGCCTTTGACCTTCTAATGATGGGCAACATGCGGCTGAATGCAGAGTTCGATAGTGGCGGATGATGGATGATGCTCCCAATGGTTCGTGTTGGACTCCAGCGGTCGCAAAGGGCTGTCACGAAGCAGTTATTGCTTTTGATGGGAACCAACAATCATTCTGAAAGCAAATATATGATTTTATTAAACGAACGTTTGTGTCGTCGATTGTATTGTACGCAACTCGTGCTCATGCAACCACACTAAATTTGGTGTTGCACGCGTGTAATTAATCTTTAACGAGCTACTTTGATAAGAATTGAATAAATGAGGTATTGGAAATTTGTTGGTGCTCATATCCATACGCATGTTTAGCTCGGATTAGAATTTTGTTTTATCCCTTCACGCTATCAAATGCAAATGTTGCGCGTGGCGTGCAGTACTTGCACCAAATTTAAGTGAAATTTCATTCTGTTTATATATTGATCATGCAAAATTTGCATTTGCGGCGAGCAGGTGCGCACCATGCAACGTTATTTAAACAAGCGAGGGCAGCCAGCGAATTATCTAAGGAGTAATTTGTAGGTGCAACTTGCATAAACCAGTTTAATGAATTTCTACGTGAAAACAAAAACTGATAATAGGGAAAATTTTTAACTACATTCCAACATCGTTAAAGTGAACCTCGTGGGACATCACATTTTGATCGTTTAAAACGAAGTTCGGTTTATCAGACGTCACTCAAAACTTGACTTCAATTATAAGAACTAAGATTCACCGAAGTTTGGATCAAATCCTAGCCAACGTGCAGTATATGAATGGGAAGGTGCTGCACCATTTGTCGGGGAATTCCACGTTATAACGGAGCTTTTTTTCATATTACATAAGGGTGCGTTCACGGTGAACTTGTTTCCAGTCGCTTGAAAACCAGTGTCGTGTAGTGGGTTTGCAGACGCATACATCTACGCGACACTGGTTTTGGCGCCAAACAGTGTCTTTTAGTGGTATGTGCCTGCAATACCACTGCGCGACACTGATTTGCAAGCGACTGGAAACAAGTTCACCGTGAACGCACCCTAAAGTTCGTTTTTAACGTGACATGACGCGAATTCTCGGTAATTCGAAAATTCATTCGTTTTTGTTGAAAATTTGTAAAACATGTAGGCCTACTTGGTGTATACTCTTAGGATGGGTACTGGAAACGTGTTCTTACTATCAGAAATTCGTATAGAGTTTTTCTTAGTGAGGTTCCAATGTATTTCTTCTATCTTCTTTCATGAAGTCTAAAAAAAACTTGAAGAAGACTGCCATCATGAATGGTAGATTTTTTTATCCCTTCAAGCAATCAAATGCAAATGTTGCGCTTGGCGTGCAGTACTGGCGCCAAATTTAAGTGAAATTTCATTCTGTTTATTGATCATGCAACGTTATTTATTTACGTTGTTTGTTCGTTTGTTAAATTGTGGCGAACTTTCTTCCGCATACTTTTTTTGTACTTTTCAACATTTATAACTATTTCCAAGCCGCATCATGATTGACAGCGGGACTATGGGGGACTACGTTTTATAGATTAACTAACTGACCTGGGAATTCTAATGGAAACATCCAATATATCAGTGATGCTAGCTGGAGTGTCGAACTCCCTCCTCTGTGGAATTTTATAGTTGGAAATGCCAAAAAAAAAGTAATTTACTTTCAGGATTCATTCTATAACTGCGAGTGGGAGTTTCGGTGTTCTCGTTTTCATTCAATGTAGCAATCAGGTTGACTGTTAACACCGCTGCAACGTCATTAGTGAGTGCTGTGGTTTGGTAATAACCAATCATTAATCTGTGCAGGCGTGCAGCTTGTAGAAAGAGGACTTGGACTGGAACCAACTAAATTCGAACTTATCATTCATTTTGCTTAATTAGGGCTGATGCAGTTATGTCTGTCATCGAGTAAATATGACACGCGTGGCAGTTGATATTCTGCTTGTTAATTGCATGGCACTGACTGTACTAATTAACAAATTGGAAGTTTTTCTAATGGCGCAACCGTTGTGCCATATTTCTTAGCAACGTTAATGATTACATGTATATTGTTTGTCGGTCGTGTGATGCTTAACGTGAAATCACAGACATGGGATGATTTTCTACATGCACCTTGAAGGGATGTCCCAGTGCTCCATTTTCTATGGGATGTGTTTTCGTACATAGTTCCAAACATAAAATCAAATATTTTTTGTTTATTTATAGATAACGAAGAGAAATAATTAACTACATGTATGAAGACGGGGAATGTATTATTTTCTAGTTTTTGTGGTATTGATTTTAAATCAATTGAAGCTATTTTAATTTCAAAAAACGTCATCCATAAGTCAATGCATGCTACAGGAAATAATTACGTTTTTAATTTAAAAATTAAATTTGGGAAGTTTATAAATGTCAAACTTTTAATTCCTCGTAATTTTCCTTCTTATCTACTGTATAGAAACAATTACCGGATATTTTATGGTTTAATTATTCTTTTGTGGTTTGATTTTATTGTCTAATTGATCGGTTATCATTTAATTTTATGGCCAACAGTAATTAAATAGACCATTATTATATCTAGAAATGGCACATTTTCAAATTCCCCTGGCGTTAATTTGAAGAAAGTGGAGAATTTAATTAATCTATAATTATTTCATGGCAATGTTACAAATTTTAAATTTAACTTCCTAATTAGAATTATTTTCCTTAGAAATTTATGGGGAAAAAAATGAAAATGTTGACTTTTTATGCCTAAAAAACAATCTTAGAAATTTTTGCATCGAGAAAAGATCTTTATTTGCAGCTATCTTATTGTCATTCGACCATGGAAGGTTTTCCCATTCCATCCTCTATTTTGTTCGGATTAGTTCTTCCCCAGCCGAGTAAATCCGAAAGGTTAGCCAGCTAGATAAGTGGCGATGTACTGCCTGTTGCAAAACCGACAACACGATTGATATCTACGGGTGCGAACACAGAATGCTTACTTTCGACGTGCTTCTTTCAGCTTCTTTTGTGCGCTTGTTTTCAGCTTCTTGTTTCCAGCTTTGGGGTGCATAATGAACGGTGATATCAGCGTGATGGTCAGTGTGCTTGGTGGCACCATGCACTGCATGCGTTGTGCTAAGTGAAACATTCCGCGTAAAACTATCTTGCATGTGCGAATTAGCATCTCATGATGAGCGCAGGACACGTTTTTACGGTACATAGGCGGGTATGTGTGCATGCCTACACTTTTGACCAATAGATCTCTATGTGCCACTTTGTGTCTTACAAATCTGCTTTCGTATGTTAAAAACATTCTTGAATGCTTATATAAGCGCTTCTTGAAAGCTCAGCTCAGTGCAGCTCAGTGTGCACCCTCAATTAAAAAGCATGATGCATTGTTATCCCTCTTGGTGGTGCTGGCTAGCTCACCTCAGACTCCCTCAGTATTATCCGGCACGTGACCGCCAATTCGCAGCTTTGACCTGAGCGCTAGGAAATGTGAGTCCATGGGAAATCGTACAGCGGGTATTTAATGCCTAAATATGCGCGTATATTCATAACGGAGCAAAGTAATTAAATGCTCTTGAGCTGTAAACGATTTAAGCGACGTAAAATTGTATTTCACTGACCTGCATGCACGCTTTAATGACGCATTAATGATATTGCCGAGCAACTTGAATTTTAATATTATTATGCACAAGTTGCTCGGCAGGGTTAACGCCGCGTGTAACTGTGGATATGACCTACGACGACAGCACTGCTGCTCCAGCTTTTGCATCCTCAAAACTTCTAAGATGAGACAATCGTTTCATCGTCTCCTCTATAGGGTATTAATTCTGTTGGTCAGACATTAAACGTCTAATAAGCTCGTTTAATGGTAAATTCATAGCTTAGAAAATGAAAATAATGGGATTAGGCGAGCTAAATAGGGCACGTTTTCGTGGCGCTTCAGGTAAAGGCTTGTGATATATTCCAATCAGTTTAATATCTGCGGTATGCGTTGTAACCTAACGAGCTGTGGATTATATACGGTCTTGTCCATTGTTTTATATTTGAAGAAAATCGCTCTGCATGCATGCATGGGCTCGTGAAATTTTGTCGCAATGTGTGCTGCATGCGTTTTATGCATTATTTAATGAAATGGGCAGGTATGTTCTTTATTAAGTAGTAAATTGCAGTCATGTTGTCATGGTAATATTCGCGATTAGCTTTGCATATTGCACAGCTAGGCCTTTTGCTTAAAAGGGCACGTACTGTTTTAATGTATGCACGCAAATGTCTTGATGCTGTTGCGTCCGCAGTTATCAAAACATCGGTTCTGCACCACACCTTTGCAGCTAACCATTAAAAATAATAGGAATGGTTGTTTATACTTTTCATGGAGTTAATTGCTTTAATCAGCATCAGGAAAAAATGCGGTTTGCAAGCATTCCAATTGGACATCAATTTTGAATGTCGCCCTTGTAGTGTGTGTAGAATTTGACCCAGTGGCAGTCTATTTATGGTTATGTTAGGTGAGTGATTTGTGACAATGTTTAAATCTGCCTATGTAATTTTGTGAATTAAGTTTTTAGTAAATACCATCCTTCAATTTTCCGTATATCAGTAGGCTATATACATCTAAAACTTTAGATTGGATTGAAAATAGAATCTCACAAAAGGTTACCTTTTTCTTTAAATTACTGCATGATAATCCAACCCCAAATAAACGGGTTGCTCAACTTTGACGTCATCTTTTACGAGTTTTACTGTCTTTGCAAGGATATAGAACAGATAAAGAAAGTTGACACCGCTCTGTTATATTTGAATGATAGTAGTGACTATATCATCCAAAGGCTTTCATAGAGAGCCTAGGCTTTCAGGTTCTTAGTGTCCTCTATTAAACGGTGGGAATTGATAAATACGTCGTGAATCAAAGAAATGTAATGTAGGTGATGCAATGGGGAAGTAATCTGGAAAAATTGAATTGTTAACTACTTTATGCAAATTCGAAATACCATTTCAACGCACTTGACACACAACAGAAGTTGAATGATTTTAATACGTTTGATAAATTTAATCTACATCTTCAAGTAGTACGACGAAGTTACTTTTGGATTTTCACCAAATACCAAAAGAAGTAAACAAATGGTCTTTAGTTACACTGTATATTCTGTATCTAGTTACTAATCTCACCAAGCCATGCAGTTAGCGACGTCAACCTACCAGAACTAATCACTAATTCAACAAATGGCTAATTTCCCTTGACGAGCATACATTTAGGTAATACTTATGGGAGGCAAAGAAGCTAGATACCGCATTGACGAACACTGTGGAGTTGAAAAGCATTTAGGCTTTATCTAATCGGTGACCAATAAAAGAATGTCCACGGTGTTTTAAGCCACGAAAGAGGTCGTTTTGCATGTCCCGAGGCAATGCTCTGACGATTTACCTAGCCTAAATCAGATTATTACTTATGGAGCACTAAAACTGGCACTAGACATGAAGTTATGAGTTGTGCCATGAGGAAAGTATATGTACGTTAATGTTGTTTCCACTCATTGTACAGCCTTTTACTCCTCTGTCCAACATGATGGCTTTCGCGAAGATGGCGGAATTGGGACTCAACAGGAAATGCTAAAATACATGTATCTGTAAAATGCTCCTCTCGTCTGCTAAAGTTTAGATCTTTCACCACAAATCGATAAAGCGATGGGCCAAGAGGTGTTTGCATCAACCAAACATTGCCCATTTCGCATGTTAGATGAACCGCGAACTTAACAGAGTGAGCTAAAGTTCGAGGAAACTGAATATCTTACAATTGTACACAGGGCTCCCCAGACCTGGAAAACCTGGAAAAGTCAGGGAACTTGAAAATGACCTGGAAAATTAAGTCAAAGAAAAGTCAGGGAAGAATGGTTTATTTTGAAAAAGTCAGGGAAATTCAACGCAGTCACGGCGATCCAAAATTAATACTTCTGCTCAGGGCCCATTTTCCGAGTAGAAATTTGAAAAAAATTCCATATTTTCGGAGTACAGATTTTCAAAATTTTCCACATTTTCTAAGTACAAATTTTCAAAACTTTCCATGTTTTAGAGTACAAATTTGCAAAGTTTTCCATGTTTTTTGAGTAAAAATTTCTTAGAAAAATTGTCCACGTTTTTCGAGTTAAAATAAGCAAAATTTTCCACGTTTTTCGAGTCCAAATTTGCAAAATTGTCCACGTTTTGAGTCCAAATTTACAAAATTTTCCACGCTTCCAAGTAAAAATTAGCAAAATTGTCTCCATTTTCTGAGTATAAATTAGCAAAATTGTCCACATTTTCCGAGCATAAATTAGCAATATTGTCCACATTTTCCGAGTATAAATTAGCAAAGTTGTCCAGGTTTTCCGTGCACAAATTTTCAAAATTCTCTAGGTTTTCAGAGTACAAATTTTCCACATTTTCCGGGGAAAAAATTGCAAAATTTCCCACTTTTTCCGAGAAAAAATTTTCAAAATCGTCGTTTTGCAAAACATTTTGGAAAATGTCAAATTTTCACGCTGTCATTGGTCAGGGAAATTTTTTTTGAAACCGTGAAAAGTCAGGGAAGTTGAAAATGAAATTTCTGGGGTAACCCTGTGTACAGTTGACGTGCGCATCGTCGCTGAAGTAAAATCAGTACTTTGAGTAGCCTATACCCGATTATTTTTGCGATTTCGATTTCAGCTTTTCTACCGGTCGACGTGTGTGTTTTCTATACGGATGCTCTCAAATCAGTCGACAGATTTCCTGTTATAATTTCATTCCCCGAAACATTTTTTCGATATGGATTTGAGGTCTAGTGCATATGCGCCATTGTTTGTTTGTTTGCGTTAATACCGCCATTGTTGGAGAATGGACATAGACAAATGCAATTTTTGAGCGAAAGGATCTTTTCAATTAACTTTTTGCGGCCGT